>VMDR010001719.1:0-114003 GCA_007922815.1 Macrotus californicus
AACTGAAGAGCATGAAATCATCAAAATGATGTGTACGAAGAGCTTTGAAAAGAAATGGATCCCAGACAAGAAAAAGCTAGAGGCATTTATCACCACCAAAGTGGTATTATAGAAATGCTAAAGGGACTTCTTTAAGAAGAAGAAAAAAGATAAAAAAACATGAATAATAAAATGGCTATAATGGCAATAACTACATACCTACCAACAATTAGTTGAGAGTAAACCCTCCAATCAGAAGACGTGAAGTGGAGGAATGGAGAAGAAAACAAGACCTGCACACGAGCTGCCTACGGGAGACCCACTTCAGACCAAAAGACGCGCAGACTGAAAGTAGAGAGATGGAAGAAGATATTTCATGCACATGAAAGCCAACCAAACAAATGAAAAAGCTGTGGTAGCAACATGCACACCAGACAAAACAGACTTTAAAACAAAAACTGTAACAAATGACAAAGAAGGATATTTCATATGCCATAGCCAAGATATGGAAACAACCTAAGTGTCCACGAATAGATGATTGGAGAAAGATGTGGTACCTGTACAAGGGCTGTTCAGAAAAGAGTCCAGCCATTGTTGATATAATGAGAATGGTTTGCAAGTCATCGATGTAACCTGGCAGCCAAGGAGAGCGGACTGGAATGCGCATGCGTGAACAATGACAACTTCACTGTACTAGTCAGTGGGGCGGCAGAAACTGTTGAGTGAGCATGTGCGCTGTGTGGCCGTCACATTCAAAATGACTAAGCGAGTAGAGCAATGAATCTGCATCAAATTTTGCATTAAACTTGGACATTCCTCCATGGGAACTATTCAGATTCAGAAGGCTTTTGGGGACAATGCAATGAGTGCAGCGCAAATAAAAGTGTGGCACAAATGCTTCCAACATGGTCAAGAATCTGTTGAAAGTGATCCACGTTCTGGAAGGCCTGCAACAAGCAGAACACCTGAGAATGTTGAACGTGTAGGGGCTGCAATCAGCAAAGATCGGTGACTGACAGTGTGAGAACCAGAGCTGACCTGAGGATTCCAAAACCTACTGCGTCTGAGACTTTGACTCGGGATCTTGGCATGAAACAGGTCGCAGCAAAATCTGTTGTGTGGCTTCTGCTGCCAGAGGAACCAGAAGGAACATGGTGCTGCGGTTGCTGATGACTTGATTCAAACCACTACCAATGAAGCAGATTTCCTCAAGGAGGTCGTAACTTCGAAGGGGACAGAGGCTTCCTTGTCCTATGTTCAATGTTTCTTGTACCTTGTATCTTCTTCAGTAAATGTCTCTATTTTTCATAGTACAAGGCTGCCGGGCCATAAAAAAAGAATGAGAACTTACCATTCACTACAACATGGATGGACCTAGAGGGTATTATGGTCAGTGAGATAAGTCAGAGCAGCACTTCAGCCCGTTGAGAAAGACAAATACCATATGATTTCACTTACATGTGGAATCTAAAGAACAAATAAAACAGGAACAAACTCATATGGGGATGGAGGGATCGAGGAAAAAGGGAAAAGGACTCATGGACATGGACAACAGTGTGGTGATTGTGGGGGGAACTGGGGTCAGAGGGAGGTAAATGGTAATGGAAGAAATATAATAAAAAATAATAAATACATTGTAAAAAAATTTTAAAAAGAAACAAATTCATAGGTAGAGAGGACAAGCTGATGGTTGCCAGATGGGAAGGGGTTCCGGGGGCTGAGGGAGAAGGTGAAGGGATCGAGAAGCACAAGCCGACAGTTACAGAACAGTCATGCGGACGCAGTGCCCAGCACGGGAGTGCAGTCGAGTTATCGGAACTGTGCACGGTGCCCGGCAGGTACTGGACTTACCGGGGGAGCGCTTCGTAAGTTACACAAACATCCAACCACTGTGCTGTACACCTGAAACTAATGTAGTACTGAACGTCAACTGTCATTGAAAAATAAAATTTTTTAATGGAAAAAGGTTTATGAGGTGATCTAAATTGAGAAAAGCAATATTCAAAGATGTATATGTATTTAATGTCCTCAAATACACGAGGTAAACATTAATTTACAGTGAAAGACCAGAAGGAAATATGCCAAATGTCCCAAGCGATGGCTTGGGGCTAAAGAAAAATGGGGTGATTTTTCTGTAATTTTCTGATTTTCCTCAGGGAGCATTATTCCTTCATGATACTGAAAAAAACAAACAAACTGCTTTTAAGTGAGTTAAGTACATCGTAGCTCTTGTTTTACAAAAACTAATTTGCTTTAATTGGTGTGTGCATGTCACTGACCTTTGAAAATGAAGTCTTCTCATTCCCCCAGGACACTGGACTTCAGTACTCATCACTGCTCCCAAGGGGAGGTGCTATGCCTCCAACCCCTCCCCCACTCCCTAGAGATCTCTGCCGGACGGTCCCACTTACTGTTGTTTCACTGGAGCTGCTGGACATCTTGGGCACCAGGCAGTGCGTGAACGGGATCCTTGGGTCTTTGGTGGTGATGGACAGACCTTTCTGAAGAATTTTCACCAAGCGGATCCAAAATTGAAACACGGCCTCTGGGTGTTTCTCGTGGAGCTTCAGGTAGTAGATCTTTTCAGTCACTGTCCTAATCCGCAGGATGCGTTGGAGCCGGTCACAGATTCGTAGCTCCACAAACTTCAGAGGGAGAATCCTGGACACAGTCAGGAAATCCCACAGCTGAGGAGCCCAGGATTTGAATCAGCCATGCTGATGCCTACCTAGAGCGTGGCTCAACCTCACTGGGCTTCCACCTCTGCCTAGGGGTGCACAAGGAGAGGGCTTGTGGTCTGAGAGTGGGAGGATTCCACAGACCAAGTCTTCTCTCGTTTCCAGGGTCCTAGTAATGAAAGAATCTGCCCACATCAATGACAAAAGCTGGCAATTGGTGTAGAGTATCTCTTGTAATCCTCACAACACCCATTTGATGAAGGAAAGTATTATTAATTCCATATTTATAGACTTAGGGTTTTTTTTAAACAATTTTATTTATTTATTTTTGAGAGAGGGGGGAGGGAGAAGGAGGGGGGAGGGAGAAGGAGGGGGAGAGAAACATCAATGTGTAGTTGCCTCTCACGCGCCCCCAACTGGGGACCTGGCCCACAACCCAGGCATGTGCCGTGCCTGGGAATCGAACTGGTGACCCTTTGGTTCGCAGGCCGGCACCCAATGCATTGAGTCACACCAGCCAGGGAATTTTAGATTTTGAAACTGATGCTCAGAGAAGCTAAGGGATTTGTCCAAGTTTAGATCTAAGTGGGAACTGGAACTAAGGTTTTCTGACTCCATCTTCAGATCCCCCTTCGCCCTGTAATCTGATGAACTCCGTTGAAAGAGTAAGAAGGCGGATGTGTCCTGTACATCCAGCATTTTTTTCAGTCTCAACACCTAATAATCCCATTTGACTTTCATATACCTCACCTTTTTTTACAACCCTCCCGCCCCCCCAAGTCTATATTGACAAAATAAAAAAGAGCCAAGATCCTCAACAACTAGGCTGAGACAGACTGATGCTCTATCCACAGCACTCAGCACAGTGCCTGGAATACACAGATACTAGACAAATGCGGTTACAGTTAAATACTGTTACACAGCTTATACATAAGGAACGCTGTCCTTTCTTTCCATCCAAAGCCCAGCAGCAGAATATCGCAGTCTGTCATCCCACCCCTCTGGCCCCTCCCTGAGGCCTTTCTTTACCTGTTGAGGGTGATGACTGGAGCAGGGTCAGGTGTGCTCCGGGTGGAAAGCTGACCCTGGGGCCAGGTGACGTTGGCCATCAGGAGGATGTTGGGGAGTGGCAAGGAGGGCACCGTGGAGGTTACCCCAAGGATCACGGTGGTTGACCCTTCATAGACATTCATCCAGTTCCCGGACTTAGTGACCTAGAAATCAGCCCCAGGTGCTAGGGTCAGGGAAGCAGAAGGGGAAGAACACAGGTGCTAGAAAGCAGCACTTCAGCCCGGTGACGAGTTGGAGACCCTGTGATTCTTACATGCGTGCAGCACACTGGGCTGGGCTATGAGCTGCATCACCCTTTTTTGTGGCTCGCTCCAAACAGACAAGTGCATTGGCCACAGGAATGCCATGTTGCCCTTCTTTGTGTCCTCTGCATCATCTAACTTTATTATTACTTTTGTTTGTTTCTGCACCATCTAACTTTAAAGGGATGCACTGGTAAGAACAAGCTGAGTGGCACTGAGACTTTATTCTTCTGTCCTCGAGTAGGAAAAGCCAGCACAGGTTTCTAATGGTCTGGAAGGGTTAATCATGCGAAGAGGGGGAGAGAAACATCAATGTGTAGTTGCCTCTCACACGCCCCCTACTGGGGACCTGGCCCGCAACCCAGGCGTGTGCGAAGTTCCAGAAAGGGAGGAGAGTGAGGAAAACCCCATAATGCTCTAGGCATACACGGGTGAACTTGAGACCCAGATCCTCTGGTTTCTCTAGCTGGAATGGCTTCTTTCTCCTCCCCAGGGCTTTAAAAGGCCACAGCATTTTTGGTCCAACTCCTGGGAACAGGTTTTAGAAAGGGAAAGAGAGGGTACCTGGATAAAGTTGCTTTCAAACACTGTTGAGTCGGGAAACAAGTTGAATTCTGGAGAATGAATCAGTTGACAAAGAAGGCCATCTTCCACCCCAAGTTCTACTCCAGGGCCTGGAACCCTGATCTCAGGAGGGAGGCCCCTAATTTTACTCATTGGATCTTAGGAAGAATGGGCTAGGGAACATCCCTGGGGTTCCACGCAGACCCAGCCCAACCCCAAGGTGCTGATGGACCACTGCCCCCCTCCCCTTACCTCCACCACTCCCCCTCCCCGCCTTCTTCACAGGCTGCCCTCCAGGCCCAGAGGGCCTGCCTGCCAACTCACAATGACAGGAATGACATCAGGAATGTGACGGCCACAACAGGGAAGGAAAAAAGAAAAAAGGAAGAATTAGGGAGGAGCAAGGCTTTTCTCTCCCCTTTCTCACTCACTACAAACTAGCAGCAATGAAGCCTATTCCACTTTTAATTCAATCTCCCTGCAAACACACGCAAATGTCTCTCCCAAAGCAACACCAAGACAGCAAGGAAGGCTCTCGGGGAAACCCAGCCTGCATCCCTCCCCCTCACAGGGAAGCCTCCCACAAACTTGCTCTGTAACTGTGACTTGCGCCTACATAAAAATTACCTCAGGGGAGAAAAAGCTCATTATTGATATATTGTGTTACGTCGCATTCTGAAGAGTCCATGGAAAAGGGAAAAAAGTAATGTTGACAAAAGGGCTGCATCCTGGGAATCGACCCATTAGTTCAGGGATGCTGTCCACGTCACTGAGCTTCCTTCCATTTCCTCTGTAGTACAGTGACCAGGTGGCACCAGAGTTAAGGCCTCAAGTTAACAGTCAACAGTAATTTAAAATTCGTACTTGCCATTTTCTAAGTGTGCTATGCATAGGCTCACCTCCATGCCCTGGCTCGCCGATCGCTCCCAAACTCTTCCCTCATTTGACCTTCTATTCATTTTTTAAAATCCATATCCTCAGAGATGCTTTCCCTTAACTTCCACCTTCTGCTGGCACTGTCCTATACATATGTTCTATCACAGAACCACAAAACGTTATTTATTTGTTTACATGCTTCTACCTCTACTATCTTACATATGTCGTCCGAGGTAGGTGGTGATGAGGTCTTAGTCAATGCCCGGTACCAGTAGGTGCTGTAAGCAGTGTATCAATGGGGATGGGTCAAGTCATGCTGCAATAACAAAAAAAAACAAAACCCAAACCTAAGTAGCTTAACACAACAAAGGCGGATTTCTCATTTACACCACATGTTCACCAGGGGACGTTGGGGAGCGGCAAGGGATCAGGTGAGGGCCCTGCTCCACCCATGCCTGCTCCAGTCCCTACACTAACGGAACGGTTCCACCTGGAGCACTGCTGGTCACTGTGGTGGAAGGAAAAAGGGTTTTGAAGGTTTTTGAACCAGCGCTTAAATGCTCCAACCTAGAATTGACATAAGTCATGTCTATTCACACTCATTGGCCAGAAATAATTCATGGCGCCACCTAACCACAAAGGGACAGGAAGAGCAATTCTGTCATATGCCTGGAAGGCAAGGGCGGAAACATTTGGAGAACACTAATGACTACCACTAATGACCTACTAGTCAGTAATCATTCAGCTCACTAGCCCTCCTGCAGGCAGAATACATTCACCATGCATGCCTCAAAGGAGACAACCCAAGAATTCCATTCAGCCACAACATCGTTCAACTCAAGAATCCGAGTGATACACAATTGTTTCTAGAGCAGTTTCAGATGTGGCTTGAGATGGAGATCTACAGACTAAAAGAGACAAGCCATGTGCCCCACATATCCCATATGTAACGGTGGAATGTGGATAGGATAAATGCAGCAAGGGGAAGGGGGAAGAAGGGGAGACACAGCAGCCTAGTGGTTATGACGTTCCACTGAGCGGATGCGATGAAAGCGAAAGGGATTCCCTTGATTAGGCCCCCATCCTGCTTCCCAGGAGCGCCTTCCTAGGCAACTGTTGTTTCAAGCTACTGAGATTTTAGGTTGTTGCCACAGCATAACCTAACCTAATGTATTCTTCACTGATAACAGAGATTGGAATCTAGGGGGCAGTGTTGCATATTTAAAAAACAAACAGCATAAAAATCCTCCTATGTGTGATATTAACTTACTTGGTAGATAGCAAAGAGATTTTACTGGAGGCTAGAAGGACGGCAACGCATGTTCCACAGCAGCAGAATATCTGGTAGAACTGTTGCCTGCAGTAACTTACAAGACATACCTTAATCTAATTTACCCAGAGAGGTGGGAGAGTCAGAGAACAGAGTTTTAGCAACTTGAACACTGCTGGTAGCTATCGACAACGCACCACAAAATGAGCTGCGAGAAAAACTGGCTAGCCTGCAAGCAGACACAAGGGATCCAGAGAGACAGAAATGGGCCAGCTGGCCGGGCTCACAGGAGCAGCTGCTTCTCCTCCCTAACTGATAAGAGAGAACACTGAGAAATGTTTGGAATGACAACACCAATGCAAGCTTTGTAGGCAGGGTGACTGTCCTGGTTTGCTCAGAAGTGTCTCAGTTTTAGCACAAGTCCTGCATCCCAGAAAACCCCCCTGGCTAGGCAAACAGGGACAACTACTTCCAGGAAAGATGAGAGCAATGGTATGGCCATCTCAGCTGTGACTGAAAACTCCGGGCAGATTGCTCTAGAGCAAAGTCCTCGCTGAGGTTGTAGCACCTTAAACCATGTCAATTAAACTAACTTCCTTGGGGAAGAGACTTAGGGTACAGCTCTCCAGTTGAAAGTTTAAAATACCTCGAAATAGAGGCATCCAAGTGAGAAAATGTATCAAATTCAAGAAATATGTTTAGAAAAGGCACATGAAACTGCCTGAAATCAGACATAAAAAAGCCAACTATAGCCTTGGCTGGTACTCAGTGGAGTGAGCGATGGCTTTCGAACCAGAGGGTCACGGGTTCGATTCCCAGTCAGGGCACGTGCCTGGGTTGTGGGCCAGGTCCCCAGTGGGGGTGTGTGAGTGGCAACCACACATTGATGTTTCTCTCCCATTCTCCCTCCCTTCCCTTGTCTAAAAACAAATAAATCTTTAAAAAAAAACAACTGTATTTTTAAGTACTATGCTACCAAAAGATGAGTCATATAAGCCCAGCTGATCACAAAGGATCAGGGGTCAGAAGGTTAAGTTGGAAATACTTTATGAACAGTGCTAATGACTACCACGGTACCGTGAATGTTTGCCCAGACCCCTGGCTTCTAGGGCCGTGGCATTTAAGCTTAGGAACATTCAGGAAGCAAATGTGGTTTAGCAGAGGGAACCATGCTTCGTTTTTACCCTTTGGCAAAAGTAAATAAAGTTCACCGTGTGTGACTAATGTGCACACCGAGATGAGTGTGCGCAGATATACAGCCGTACCTCGGACAGCACCTCGAAGATGTTTTCATCAACTTCCAGGCAAGACCCTCTGCCAATAAAAAGACTATGATGCACTAAAGGCTCAGATAACGGTTAGCATGTTTTAGCAATATATATATTTTTAAATTAAGGTGTATTTTGTTTTTTAGACATAATGCTATCGCACTTAATAGAATACAGTATCACGTAAACGTGACCTTCATACCCAAGGGGAAACCAATAAATTCAAGTGACTTGCTTTATTGCGGTGATCGGGACCCAACCTGCAGTGAGTTTGAGATATGGCTCTATTACCACAGGCAGAGGAGCGAGTACGCTTCAAGTGGGGTGGGGACAGAGTGACGGACACCAAGAAAAATGTCAAGCTGCTCAGACCTGGGAAAGAGCAGAAGCAGTCATCTGTGAGGTATGGACGCTTTACCAGCCTATCCGGAGAACAATCAGAATTGAGTAGTTATTCTGATGGACAACAGTACAAAATAAGAGAGCCAAAGCCAGGCTCTGGCTGCCCAGGTGGTTACAGCGTCGTCCCCATTCACCAGGGTTGAGGGTTTGGTCCCTGGTGTGGGAACGTACAAGGAACCACCAATGAATGCACAACTGGAACAACAAACCAGTGTTTCTCTCTCTCCCATCCTCTCCCCCTCTAAAAGCGATTTTTAAGAAACTAAAAAATATGTATATATAGCCAAGGCCTTGTGGACTGAACAGCCTTGTTTTCCCCAGAGACTGAAAAAGGAACTGGAAGACACTATTATTTTTCTTTCCTTTAGAGATGGATGGTCAATGAAGGACTGTAATGATTTTGGCCAAACTCAGACAGCTGTGGATTCAGACAGAGCAGTCTGCCCCTGCCTCCAAATGCAGAGGTTCCTTTACCTTGTTTCACTTTTTAAAAGGTTTTATTTACTTATTTTTAGCGGGGAAAGGAGGGAGAAGGAGGGATGGAAACATGTGTGAGAGAAACACTGGCACTCAATCCACTGAGCCGCACCAGCCAGGGCCTTTACCTTGTTTTACACAAAGTGGTTTAAAGCACTTGTGTGCCCCAAAGCTTTAAGATGTTACACCTCAGATCAATGAATTAATGTCTCTTCCCTAACCACTAATTTCAAGGGCAGAAGTCAACGTGACACACATTGGAAATATACATTCAACTTTATTTCCTTAAAAAAATTCACTTCAGCCACATGGTGGCTATAAAGCCCAAGTCCTGAGCAGGCATTGCCATTCCCAGTGTCCCCTTCAGATCAGTACACCCACAGACACACTACGTTGGAGGAAGGGCTTAAAAATATAAAACAATGGGAACCAGACACAGAACACTGTCTTCCCCCTCCCTACAGCCAATGCACATACCTCTTCAACTGTTACACACACACAGAGGGGCTCCCGTGAAAGAGAAGCTGAACACTAAAGAAACTGACCATAAACTACCCAAGTCCAAAGGAACTTTTGGCAGATGTTTAGGAAGTAGGGCTGAAAACACCATCATCTTCCAACAGCTGAAGCTGCAGCACAAGCCCTCATCTAACAGGTCAGAACCACGCTGCCAAGAACAACAAGGCACGTGGTAGGCTCTGGGAAGAAGAGCGAAATCACTCCATCCCACCACCACCGGCAAGCCACCCACACCATTAAACAGGCTCTTTTTCCAGGGCCAGCATCCAGATGGAGGGGCCCTTCAAGGGCCTAGTAACAGTTACTTCTTGGTAACATTGATGCTGAGCTTGCCTGCTGGGAACTGGACACCTGGCTGAACAGATTTAGGTCAATGTTCCAAGGTTATAGTCAGTGGAGGGAGGTCTTATCACATCTCTCTGGGTGGATGTTCTGGAAGGCCCTTGGGGGTTCTGTGCTGGCTAGTTGACCTCTGGTGGTCCAGGAGCTCCCAGGCAATGGGTTCTCCAGGAAGCCCTCCAGTGACTCCATCAGTCTCACAAAGATGGAAAGCAGGGTCAGCACCACACCTATGAGATATAGGTTCAACATATGTTTCATAGCTGAAAGGATCCCACTCCTGTGTAGAGCAGCAGAGTTGTCTTCTGCTTCTGGAAGGCCTCTGGATGCTGAGGAAAGAGAGGCAAGGTTAGTTTAGAGCCTTTTGGGAAGTGCATGCATCTGGCCCTGACCCTTCTATCTTCCCATGGAGCTAAAGGAGAGACCCCGCCAGCCAGGGGTACAGGGGCCCATGGATGTTTTTCCACAGCAGAAGCTCAAGTATCCATGGCTGAGGAGCCAGTTTTGCTTCTTTTCATGAGCATACCTTAAAACTTTTACTTCTTTTTAAAGTAAAAACCTTTACTTCTGCCAGTGCAATGCACAATTCCTGTGCCACAGTCCAGGGATCAGAAACCTTCCTTAAGTAAAGACCGAGTCCCTTTGTACCAGGGAATGGGGCTGTAAGAACATGCCCTTGAGAAAGCAACCTGCCTAGGAAGCCTCCCTCACATCTCATTCAGGTTCAAGTTAATCATAAACTTTCTGAAGGTCAAAATAATTCTAAGGGAGTCAAACCCTGATTACCCACAATGTATTAAGCATCCTGCAACGTACTAGGGCAAAATGTGGCTCTGGAGAGATGAACCACGGCCTCTTGGGGCTTACAGTCTAGGGACGACAAGTAAGAACACAGGCAGTTACTACACATACAACACGCTAAGTGCCGTAACAGGAAGGAGATGCTAGGGCTGCTTTGGAAGGGCACGGCACGGACGCCTGATCCAGTAATGGCTAGCTGGGGGTAGGCCACGTGGATCCCAGTTAGGGTCACTCCTGGAGAAAGCAGGGCTGGGGCGGCTGAGTGGGGACCTGGGTGGGGGCGGAAAGAGGAGAGAAGCTCTAGGAGGCTCAGCCAACAGTCTGGGGAAGGAGACGCGACGGATCAGGCACGAAGGCCGGAGGATGGGGTGGGGACCCGGGGAAGCCCAGAGGGCCGCTCACCTCCCGGCGGAAGGGCCGCGAGTAGCCCGCTCGCTGTAACAGCAGGTCGTGCAGGAGTCGGAGGAAAGTCCGCCAACGCGAAGACGAGGTCACAACCCAGACCGACCTCAGAAGACAAAAGCACAGTCCGACGCAGGAGACACAACCAGACCGCCCGCACCGCCCACTTATAGCCGCAGTGCAGCCCCGGAGCCCGCACACGCGCACTCGGCCCCGCACGCACGCGCCCTGCCGCACGTCCGCACGTCCGCACGTCCGCACGCACGCGGCCCCGCCCCCCGGGGGCGGGGGTGGTTTGGAGCGGTCCCCTGGGCTCGTGGTCACAGCTGTTTGAGAAAACACACGGTTCGTGTCCGAGTCCGTGAGGTCGGCAGTGGGTTAACTTCGATCGCTTTTTCTGCCGCGCGAAGCTTTGGAAGCAGTCGGGAAGTTCACCCCCCTCCCACCCCCGCACACTAAATCGGTGGAAACACACCTGAAGTGCCCCGATCCAAGGGCGTGCAGAGGGGGTGTGATGAAGTACGGGTCCCGGGGGAGGATGGGTTCTGCACCAGAGATCTCAACAAAGCACAGCCTGGCGGAGGGCATCAGACCCCCACCCCACCGCAACCCCCCATTTTCTCCATGAAACGGACTGAAGAGCCCACTTTCCAGGAGTTTCCCTTCCCAGAGATAACAAGATTCCAGATGCCACCCCCGCCCGCCCTTCATTCCAAATCCTGAGGCTTAATTTAATACATTCTGATTTCTGTGAGAGTTTGTCTCGTTGTTTAAGGAAATGTGAAATACTGCCTGGCCCTGGCGTCCGCGCCTAACTGCACAGGAATGTTACTTTGCGCTCATTGGGCCTGCTTCTTAATCTAAAATGTAGCCATTGGAGATTTTTAATACCTTCGGACTGAACCTGAGTTAGGACGTCCTAGTCCAGCCTTATGCCCAGATTTGGGGGCTGGGAAACCTTACTAAGCACTCCCCTCTCAACCCCTAAATTATAGACGTTCTGTCGTGAGAGCCCCTAATGGCTGGTCTCCGAAAGTAAAGTCCTGGGGAGACGCTGGGAGTGGGGGGCCCCTGGGAAGGAACATTCAAGCCACTGTGAAGGCAAGGCTGAACGGTGGTTTCTCTGCCTCCCTCCTGGAGAAGAGGGGAGAGGGCCACAGCTCGGGGACAAGGCGCCTCCTGGCAGGTCCACTGAGTTCTGGGACTGGCTGTTTTGCGTGCAGGGCTGGATAAGGGAGAACCCGGGATATCCCTGGGCTCTGTGGGCTCAGCAGAAAAGGGACTGGACGCGCAGGAAGGGAAGAGCCAAACCTCACTGCGACCTTTACCCTACATTCTCGGCTCTCTGTCATCTGTCAGAGAGGGTGGGGAGGCTGGGAAAGGAGAGACAGGGTTGGAAACGTGTCAGTTGGCGGGCAGGCAGACAGACACTTTGAAATTGATTTTTCTACTCAGCCCGCAGGAATTTTTGGTCCTTCATTACCCTAGAATTTCGTCTCTTTTTGTGCTCGACTCAGTTACTCTTTCACACTGTTCTTAGGAGAGGCTCAAGCTCTGAAATCATTCCAGGTTTCCCAAATGCCACCACTTGCTAGAATCCTTTCACCTTTCTTTTCTTTTCTTTTAAATTAAGATTTTATTTATTGTTTTGAGGGGGGGAGGGGAAAAAGAGGGAGAGAAACATTGGTCTGTTGCCTCCTGTATACCCCCAACCTGTGGCCACGCCCACAAGCCGGGCATGTGCCCTGGCAGGGAATTGAACCCACAACCTTTTGGTTTATGGGACTGTGTGCCAACCAAATGAGCCACACCAGTAAGGGGAAATCCTTTAACCTTTCTATACTTTGGCTTTCTCAACTGTTATATGGGATAATAACTGTCCTTACCTGGAAATTAAATGAGTTACTCTTCATAAAGCACTGAGAACAGTTCCTGACACATAGAAAACATTCCATAAGTGTTAATGTCTGCATCATCGACTACGAAACTCCCAATGAGGGACTTTGCTCAAAATAGCCAATGTTCAGTGAGTGAATACAGGAACTCCACAATAACCCTTTGGGCTCTGCGTATTGTGAACTCTAACTTTTTTGTTTTCCCTTTAGAGAGAGAGGGAAAGGAAGGGAGGAAGAGAGGAGAGAAACATTGGTAGACTGCCCTCCACAAGTGACCTGACCCAGGGCCTAACCGCAAGTCAGGCATGTTCCCTAACGGGAGAATCCAACCTGCAATTGTTGGGCTTGTGGGATGCAGCTGAATCAACAGAGCTGCACAGGCTGGGACTGAACTCTACGTTTTTATCTTCACATAGCTCAAAGGAAGAGATGGACGCCTCTCCGCAACAGTTCCCTGTCCCCCACATTCACTGTCATTGTCTAAGGGTCATGTCAGATGGAGACAACCAGGGCTTGGGAGATTACAGCCCTGTGCTTTCCCATCTGTTAGCTACAAATATTATTGACTGCCATCTCTGGGTAGGTTACTAGGCTTACCTATATCAGATTCTTGTCCTGTCTCCACCTTGACTAAATTAATTAATCCCTTGGAGTCTAAATTTCCTAATCTGTAAAATGGTGAAAATAATATATAAAAGAGAGGTTGTGAGGGTTAGAAATAATGCATACAAAGTACAGGTTACAGAGTAGGTGCTCAATAAATAGTAGCTATTGTTTTACTGAAAAGTATAAAGGCAGGTTCTTGCCCTAAAGAATCTTACCACCGTGTTGGGTAAAAAAAGACCTAAAAAGATAACCAGCAACCCAAAGCACTGTAGGATAGTCATTAGAAGTTAGTCGGCCTTGAGTTTGAATCCTGCCCTGCAATTTGCTAGCAATTGTCCTTGAGCTCTGCTTGCCTTGATTTTCTTATTTATAAAATTGGACTAGTAATAGTACTTACCTACTAAGATTGTTATGAAGATTAAATTAAATAACAGATGTAAAGTACTTACTATATAGCTTAAGAGGAAAAAATGATGGCTATTAGTCTAATTAGTTCCTAAGTCTGACTGTGTACCATAGTGCTCGGGAGCTCGGAAGTGGAGGAAGAGAGAAGACTGGGTGGTAGAAAAATAAAAATGAGAACGTAAGTAGGGCGGCAGTGCTTTTCTTGGGGATCTGGAATTGTTTTTAAAATATTTTATTTATTTATTTTTAGAGAGAAAGGAAGGGAGGGAGGAAGAGAGGGAGAGGAACATCAGTGTGTGGTCGCCTCTCACGCGCTCCCTACTGGGGACCTGGCTTGCAACCCAGGCATGTGCCCTGACTGGGAATCAAACAGGCGACCCTTTGGTTTGCCGGCGGGTGCTCAACCCACTGAGCCACACCAGCTGGGGATGGGGGGATGGGGGGATGGGGGTGTGGTATCTGGAATTTTAACACTTACCATGAGTGAATGGAAGAGTGGAAAGGAAATAAGCGTTCACCAACTAACTGACCTGAGCCAAGCATTTTGCTAAACGCTTCATGTATATTATTTAACTTTCATAACAACCTTGTGAGGAAGTGTTAAACACACTTTTCTATTGAAAGAAAAAGAGCCTTCATTTCCTCTCATCTTGTTCTCCTCTTTTGTATCTCAGTTCAAACAAGTCCCCTCTGGGAACCTTTCCTGACTCTCGGATCCTTGTTTCAGGCTCCAGTAGTGTGTAGGTTTCCCTCCATATTTGTCACCTCACCTTTAGGTGGATTGTATTAATGTCTGCTTCTCCTCTGAAGCCTGAAAATGTCAATGGGAGGCGTGTCTGGTCTGGTTTTATTTTAATTTCATCTAGCACCACATAGTAGGCTTTCAATAAGTAATTGTTGATTGAAGAAATAAATGAAAAAATGATGGTCTTACCCAACATCTTTAGGGAGTACCCATTGTTCCACCAAGAAAGGGTAGATAAGGCCCCAAGACAAGGCCTCTTCGGGTTCTACCTCCTTCATGGGAACTGCCAGCCAAGGAAAGCTCTTTATGAGCCATGCCCTTGTCCCCAAGCCCCTCAAAAGGAGTGACTCCATAGTCAGCCCACACAGGAATTACTAAGATTACAGTAATTTACAGTTTGACGTTAGGATCTAGGGTCCAGTTAAAGAACTATGGAAACCAGCCCTGGCCGGTGTGGCTCAGTGGATTGAGTGCCGGCCTGCGAGCGGGGGTGTCTGGTTCAATTCCCCCATCCGGGCCCAGGCCTGGTCCCTGGTCAGGGGCGTGGGGTGGGGGGGTGCGCCGTGCTGGAGGTGGCCACCCATTGATGTTTCTATCCCTCTTTCTCTCTCCCTACCCCTCTGTCTTGTGCAACTGTTCACAGCAGCTTTATTCAAAAATGCCAAAAAAGGGGGAAACAGCTCAGCTGTACATCAACTGATGATGGATAAACAAATGTAGTACAACGAAATATTATTTAGCCATAAAAAGTGAAATGCTGATAATACATGCTACAATATGGATGACCCTTGAAAACAATATGTCAAGTGAAAGAAGTCACAGAGAAAAGTACACATATTGTATGACTCCATTGATATGAACGGTCCTGGATGGGCACATCCCTAGAGACAGAAAGTAGGTTGGTGGGTGCCAGGGGCTGGGGGGAGACGGCACGAATAGGGAGTGACTGCTAACGGGTACAGGGCTTCCTTTCGAGATGATGAAAATGTTCTAAAATTAGACAATGGCGATCGTTGCAAAACTCTGTAAGTGTCCTCTAAACCATTGAATTGTGCCCCCGAAAAGGGTGAATGCTGGTATGTCAATAAAGCTGTTATTCTTTAAAAAGGAGAGCAAGTTAAGGACATCTTCAGATGACGAACAAAAACAGGGGGTTAACCACTACAGACCCTCGCTAAGGAAACTTCGAAGCATGTTCCTAAGAAGAAAACTGAACTCAGAAGGAAATAGTGAGATGCAAGAAGAAATAGTGAGTAAACATTTAGAAAACATACGGATTAAACAAATTATGACTACTCAAAACTATTTTTAATAGTAATGATTACTTTGGGAAAGTAAAAGCAGCATGGCCTAAAAAAAGTTGGTAAACATTTACATTAAGATGGAAGTAGTGGGTAGAAAGTTGAAAAAGTCTTCTTAGTTGGGAGGAAGATAGAGATTGGTTAATTTTTGGTATTTTAAGTCTTCGTGGAAATGTTTAGGGTAGCTCTTCCTCTTCCTTCTCTTCCTGAGCTATTCAGTCTTCAAGCCACTGGGTAGAACAGAGGACCAGTGGCCTCGAAAGGAATGTTTCTTTTATTCTCTGCTGTATCCTTAGTGTCTGGAACACGTTCACTAAACATTTGTTGAATGAATGGATGAATGGATGAATGAATGAATGGCTCACTCTCTTACTCCCTTCTGGACCCTGATCAAATGCCGTTTTCCAGGAGCCCTTCCTAATCATCCTATGTAAACCAACACCCCCATCCTCTCCATCTCCCTTACTTTGCTTCATTTTCAGTTCATAGCATTCAACACCAGCAAACCTATTTTACGTTAATTTGTTAACCATCTATCTTCCCCCACTAAACGTAGCTTCTCGTGGATAAGGACTTGGACTATTTTGCCCAATTACTATATACCTGAACCCAGAGCAGTGCTTGGCATATCATAGGTGCTCAACAAATATTTATTGAGTGAATGAATACTAATTTTTGTATATCTGAGATATTTCATATTTTAAAAAAAGAACAGCTGCTCTGGGATTGATTTTATTTTACTTTGTTTTGCAACAACATTTAACAATGATCATCGCATATGACATTCTAACAATGGTCATATGATTATGAACTTCTTCGCCCCACCCCACATTTTCTTCTGTGTGCATCTGTTACTTTTATAATCAGAGAAAAAAAAATTTACTCAAGTTTTGTAAATGAACTGCTTGTGCAACATTGTAACAACAACAGATATGCAATGAAGGGAAAACGGCCAACGGCAAGTTGGATGGGGAAATTGGGTCAAGAGCAGTGGCAGCTGTGGGAAGTGCGAGTGGAACGGGAGGGCTGTGGCAGCGCAGAGCACCCAAGGAAGGTGCCCACGGAAGATAGAACCAGCCCTGAAATATGGTCAGAGGACACCCAAGGCAAATAGTGTCTTCACCTCCTCCCAGGGCTGGGAGCCTTAATTCTGAGTCTGGTTCTGGTACTAACTAAATACCGGCCTGGGGCAAGTCACTTCTCCTGGCCTGAGGTTCCTGCATCTGTGAAATGCAGGATGGAGGGAAGTGAGCTGTCTCTAAGCCTTTCCTCCTCAGAGTGTGTGTTTCCAGGACCTGCACTAAGAAGCTGTGCTAGTGTGGTGTGCGGGCGTGTGTGTGTTTGTGAGTCCTGTGGTACCCTGGACCTCTGTCCCCAAGCTCTATTTGGGAAATCCTGGATGAACAATGCAGAATAGAAAAAGGCAGTATTCAAAACTATATGGGTCATGTAAGTTAACAGAGAGAGACATTTCATTTATCTATTTTTAGAGAGAGGGGAAGGGACGGAGACAGAGTAGGAGAGGATCATTGACCAATTGCCTCAAGTATGTGCCCCGACCAGGGACCTCAACCAGGGGATGTGTCCTGACCAGAATTGAACCTGGGACCTTTCACTTTGTGGAACGATGCCCAAGTGACTGAGCCACATGGGTCAGGGTGACAGGGTATGCTCCTAAATAATAATTTTAACGTTAACATTACTTTTCACTAGTCAGGTCCCTTTATTTGCCAGTCACCACAGGCACCAGTGCCTGGGACCTACAGAATTGTCAATGACTCTCAAAAATATTGCATGTGGAAAACAAAATGTGTTGTCTTCAAAATCTTCAAAAGGCAAAATTAAAATCAAGAGACATTTATTAAAGCTCTGCAAAATATGCCCTGGCTGGTGTGGCTCAGTGGGTTGAAGTGTCATCCTGTGCACAGGAAGGTTCCCGGTTCATCCTGGTCAGGGCATGTGCCCAGGCTGTGGGCTGGATCCCCGGTCCGGGCACATATGGGAGGCAACCGATATTGTCTCTCACAGCGATGTTTCTCTGTCCATGTATATTGCTCCTCCTTTCTCTCTCTCTAAAAAAAAAAAAGCAATGAGAAAATGTCCTCGGGCGAGGATTAAAAAAATACAAATAAAAAGTTCTATAAAATGTGACATTATATCAACCAGACAATTCCACTCAACTTGTTAATTTTTAATATGGGATGTAGAAATATTTTAACGTCATGGGGCATCCTATAGTAGGTATGTCTGGGGCCTGTGGAAGTGCAAAGTTAGATGGTGGATTCTGAATTCTATACTTCCTGGTAGTTTCAAATTTTCTATTACGAGCATGTGTGGTGAGAAAAAACAGTTCAATGAATGTTCTGAAAAAGCACGTAAGTAAAAACGCTTAGGAAAGAATTGGGCTGAAGAAACCGCGGTTTCCTTATCTCAGTAAAATCTTTCGGACTTTCTATTCCTCTGTCTTCTGTAGGTCATAAAAATCAAAAGGGACAGTCACTCAAAACATGTATTTAAGAGAGTGTTCTCCTTCTGTGCTGTCAACCAAGTCAAGTCCATCCAACAATTCAGGCTAAATGCGTGTGTTGACACTTAGCTCTCCTTCCTTCATGGAATCGTAAACCATTCAGTGCTGAGACTTAGAGGAAGCCTTTGGGTCCCTTGTTCTTGAAGACAGTGGGCTCTCTGACAGTGGGGGAGCCCAGGCCCGTGGAGCCAGCCAGGCCCGGAGTGAGCTTTTTGCTACTTGGCAAGTGGCCACAGGAGCTGCAGGAGGAGGCAGGTGTCCCGCAGTCTTCTCACGGACGTGGAAGTCAGTGTGGAGGGCTTGAGAGGCAACGGGGCTCTCCTGATTTCAGTGAGGGTTTCATTCATACTTACAATCCCTACTTCCCCCCTTTCTGTGTGTGGCTACACACACAGGCCCTATATTTGTATACACGTGCACACAGTGGCTCATTCTCCCTCTTCCTGGCCTGCTGGCACCTTTTGCCCAGACACAGATGCCCAAGCATTTCAGTTGCCAGCTGACTAACTCCACTACTGGGCTCCCAGTTGGCTAATGGAGGGCAGGGGGTTGTCCTGCTGCCTCCGATCCCAGCCAAGAAGGGCAGAAGCTGCTTGCAAGGAAAGACTGCTCAGTCAGAGCCCTCCCCTCCCCAGGCCCTCCTGAGCCCTGCCCCCACCAACACCTCCTCTGAGGATCCTGAAAGGCGGCTAACACCACTGGGAATCTCAGGCTCCCAGATCTCTACCTGGGCCCTGGAAACCTCCCCAGTGCCCCCACCCCTGGTTCTTTTGCATATTGAAGTATCACTTCCTGACGTTGTCATAGCATTCAACATTTACTTAAGTCTCTCCGTTGATAAGCATGTTCTATCCAGAGAAACTCCTGTACTATTCTTAAAAGTTATTACAAACATTTTACTTATCTCTGCTGTTAGATGGCAATCACTTTGAAGGGAAGAGTTATTTTTAAATTTAAAAATATATTATCCTTTCTCATATAGATATTACCCTCTTAGTCTGTGCCTTGTACAAACCTGATGCTCGGTGGTCATCTGTTGATCAATCTCTTCTCACTCACAGGCACTAAAGGTCAGGAAGTCCCCTGAATTCCCTGAAACCTTTAGCTGGACTGAACCTGAACCCTTTCTATCCATCCCACCCACATCACCAAACTGAAACTCAACCACCGCCGGGCCAGGAGCAGTGGGCAGATCACTTCCCCTCTCCAGTCTCCAGGTCCTCGCTGTTAAAACAAACTGACTGAGCTCCATCACGTCTTCACGTTCCTTCTAGTGGATTAGATTCCACAACTCAGTGCTTGTGTGGGGTCCTGGCGCTTCCTGTTCTCACGCTGCTAAAATGAACCTATATAGCTGTCCTTTGCCTCTTCCCTTTCGGCAGAACGGGGAGAAGTCCGGGAGAAGGAAGAAGAGAGGAATATGGAGAGTCTTCTATCACAGCAAAGCAAACCAGCAGCTTTGGGACTCACTCAAAATGGGGGCTACCCAAAAGAATGAGCTTGGTGGGTAATGGGATGGGCAGAGCCCTGGGGGCTCTGAGTGTGCACATCGGGACAGGTGTGTGTCCATCAGGGCAGGTGTGTGTCCATCAGGGCAGGTGTGTGTACTCTGGCAGCCTTGGCACTGTCAGTGGATCTGAGTCTGTTGATGTTTCCATCCTCAGTGTGACTCCTGGTGCCCCAGGGGGCCTGAGCATGTGGCTTTCACCCCCTCCTGGTACAGGTCACTGAGTCAAGGGGCATGTGACTATTGATGTTTTTGTGTGCGTGAAACTGTGCTGGGTTCATCACTGTAGGAAGTTCAGGTTCTTTGGTTGAATCACCGAGCACATAGTAAGCACGGGCTGCCTGCAGCTCCCCTACTTCTTCCAGGCCAGGAACGAAGGGAAGCCGCTGCTATTTCCTCCAGCTCCCAGAGACCAGCACACCTGCATGGCCCCTTCTCACAAAAGGGGCGCACTGTGGAAGTAACCCTACGTCCTGGGGACGAAGCCTCATTTATGAGGCCCCTAGTGGAAAGGCCGTCAGGTCAAAGTCACTCCACAATCTGGAGACAAGACGAGGGCCTGGAACCAGCTTAGTAACCAACCGCGCAGTTGCTGAGCCCCAGGTTACACCACATGGTTGACCACGGGGAGGGCGTTTGCATGCGCCAGACAGGGCTGAGAAGTGCTGCTATCCTCAGAGTCCAGATTTCAATTCCCACCTCTTTAAAATCAAATCAATTCTCTTTATATAGGTCATTTGGAATGTTTATACTTTTTACTACTATAAACAAATCTGCAATGAATATCTTTACACTTACACTTTTACACACTTGTCCAATTATTTCCTCAAGAATAACTCCCAAGAGTGAAAACATGAGGGCCTACCTTTTTGACTCTGTTACATACTGTCAAAAGCCCTCCCATCCCTACTGTATGAAAATGCATATTCCGTGCACACACAGTCCAAGTAGCATCATGTCCTTTTGCAATGAGGAAATGGAGTGGAGGGACCAGAACCCCGTGTGAGATGAGTAGGGCTGGGGTTTAAATGCAGGGTTGAGGCCACCCAGTTTGAAGACCATGGGTCACAGTGGGACAGGACTGAGGCTGAGCCTGACTGCACTATCTTCTGCCGTTTGCTCCATGCGCCACCTTCCTTTCCCCCTGTAGTGATATCCAGGTGTAGTGGGCAACACTCAGGGCAGAAACTGAAGCAGGGAGTCAGAGCCTCCAGGAACTTGTTGTTCAGACAGCAAAGGGGTCATACAGAAACTAACCTCCAGGGTGATCTGATTATAAATTCCTAACTGGGCAGGTCATTGGTGGTAGTCATGCCTCAGGCATATAACTTTTTTAGTAAGAGATTTATCTTTGCCTTAAGCAAGCCCTGTGCCTTGTTATTGTGCATCTGGGTTAACACACCTTTGAAATTAGCATAACCACCCTCAAGGTAGCACAGAATCTTAACTAGCCTGTAATCCCACCCAGCCTTGCCTTCTCCGGCCTTTGCGTGATCCTCCTTACGTTACCTCCTTGATCTCAAATGCACAAAAGTAACTATGAACTGTCATTCTTTAGAGCATTTGAAATCTTGCTTCCCGGCAATTGCTACCACTTTTGACTCAAATAAACGCATAAAAATTCTCTAAAAGGTTGAATGTTTCTTAACGTCAACACTGTCAATCCCCCAGAGATTCTGGGCAAAGCTAATTCCAGTAACTCCAGAAAGCAAATTAGGAAGGTGCTTTGGGTTGAATTGTGTTCCGCCAAAATATATGTTGATGCCTTAACTCCGGGAACCCGTAAATATGATGGTGTTTGGAAATAGGGGTTTTGAAGATGTAATCAGGTTAAGATGAGGTCATACTGGAGGAGGGTGAGCCTTACTCCAATGCTGAGGCGAATGTTTACCAGGTCTGGGGAACTGATAGGTCTGGCAAATATTTCCCAGGTCTGGGGAACCCACCCCCAAGGTGGGTTCTTGGTTTTGTGTAGGAAAGAGCTCAAAGATGAGCCAGCATGGAGTTTAAAGTGAAAGTGAGCTTGTTAGTCAAGTCATGAGACAGAGGGGGCTACTCCGAGGACAAAGCAGCCCTTGTTTAGCGGGATTTGCTTCCTTTGTTGAAGTTCATTTACTTGGTGGGGGGGCGGGGGAGGTAGGGTATTCAATAAGTGGGGCAGGGATATTCAGGATCTTCCCAGGAAAGGGGCGGAGATTTCTCAGGGAAGCTCCGGGGGTCACTTTGTGTCCTTAGATGGGCTTTTACGTTTAGCTCATGTCGATGAGAGCTGTGTTGTTTAGAATCCTAATGTTCAGGCTAGGGGTTACCATAGGTGGAATTAGTCACCTCCTTGCTCTGAGCTGGTCTCTGCCAGTGTTAAGCCATAAATCCGGTGTGGGAGTTGTCTTCCTTGTTAACAGTTCCTGTAGCTTTTATTGACTGTGGCTATTTCGTTCGCCACATACCCTATCTGTGTGACTGGAGTCCTTACCAGGGGAAAATCTGGACACAGAGGACAGAGGGCCGCGTGAAGACAGAGGCAGAGTTGGCGGTAGGCTGCCACACTTCAAGGGAGGGGTTCGTGTTTCTTTGAAGAAGCTTTGCACAGAGCTTCTCTGAAGAAACGACTCTCATCCCAGGCTTTGCAGGGGTCACACAAAAAGTGTGGACGAGTAAGGCTCAAATCCACACAAAAATGTAAAACAAAAACAAAGAAAAAGGCGGGAGCATTTGAGATCTTGCTTCCCAGCAATTGTTGGTTTGGGCTCAAATAAACTTATAAAAACTAAAAAAAAAAAACAAAACACAAAACCCCCACAACTCCCAAACCAAAGAAAATAGTCTCCATGAGCAAATATCAGCATACTCAAAAGAGACAGCTGCATAAGATCCTTGTTAGGTACAAAGTAAAAAATAAAAAATATTTATTTATCTTAATTTCAAGTTATTTTGTCAGTGCATGGCTTGTAATGCACCTGTAAAATATCACAGATAAGTCTGAGGAATCGTTCGGCATCTTGCTGTTTCTGTAGCCGCACAACTTGGATCTGCTGAGCTGTTCCTTTTTCGGAGACAGAGGTGCCATCCCCACATTTCCTGATCTCCTTGTTTTTAACTGTTGTGGCTGGTTGAATCAAAGCAGCTGAATTTGATACTAGTTCAATGTCATTTCCTTCAAGAACCCACTCGTCTTTCAGGGCTTGAGATACTGC
Organism: Macrotus californicus; assembly: GCA_007922815.1. Classification (NCBI taxonomy): domain Eukaryota; kingdom Metazoa; phylum Chordata; class Mammalia; order Chiroptera; family Phyllostomidae; genus Macrotus; species Macrotus californicus. Next base: position 23,069 of record VMDR010001719.1, read on the forward strand.
ACAAGCCACCCCTGACCTCATCCAAGTCCTGCAGATGTATTTTTCACCCAAGAAATTTCTTTGTGTGTGTGTGTGCTTATTACATTTTTATTAGTAAATTAGATAATATTCACATACATCAAAATGGGAAAAATACACACACAACGAGAAGCCAATTGTAATCCAAATAATTTTGAAAAACCTGAAATAAGAGCAATGGGGAAATGTTTTGTTTTTTAAGATTTTACTTATTGACTTATTTATTTATTTATTTTTAGACAGAGGGGAAGGGAGGGGGAAAGAGAAGGAGAGAAACATCACTGTGTGGTTGCTTCTGGTACACCTCATGTGGGGGCCCTGGCCTGCAACCCAGGCATGTGCCCTGACTGGGAGTTGAACCGAGGACCCTTTAGTTTGCAGGCTGGTGCTCAATCCACTGAGCCACACTAGCTGGGGCATGTTTTTTACATGGTAATACACTATGAATTAGCACTCACCAAAGAAATTTCTGATTCAACGAGAGAACCATCTTCCGGATTAAGGATGTTGATGGGGCAGTGAGCAGACACAGACCTCATCTTGTAAGGGGCGCCCAGTGTGACACCCTCCATCACGGCCTGTGCATGACTACAGGTAGTGTGGACGCGACCAGTGCTTTCTATTTCCCCACCATTTGTCAACACAGAGTCCCTTGTTCTTTCCAAGGAGACTGAGTTCTATATTGATGTGACTGAAGTCCCTCCACAGGGTGCTCCGGGGCCCTCCACAATAACTGTGCACCCCTTCAGAGGAATGTCGACATTTCCTGGATATCAGCAGTCTGATTGCTGATAATGGGCTTCATCCTTGCAGTAGATGTAGCAAATGGCAAAAATAAGAATTTTTTAAATGTTTAAAGAACAATGAGAAGAAATTGAAAACATGAGAAAAGGACCATATGCTATCAGAAAAGATGAAGGAGTTTTGAAAAACAAATCAAATTGAACATCTAAAAATAAATGCTATAATAATCAATATTAAAAACTAAATGGGCAAGTTAAATAGTAGATTAGATAGAATGGAAGACATAATTGGTAAACTAAAAAAAAATACCTAGCCCTGGTTGATGTGGCTCAGTGGATTGAGTAACGGCCTTCGAACCAAAGGGTTGCCAGTTCGATTCCCAGTCAGGACATGTACCTGGATTGCAGTCCAGGTCCCCAGCTGGGGATGCACAAGAGGCAACCACACACTGATGTTTCTCTCCATCTCTCCCTCCCTTCTTCTCTCTAAAAATAAATAAATAAAATGTAAAAAAGTAGAAACTGAAAAAGCAACTGTTTAAAAAAAAAAATCTAAAAAAATAACACAATGCAACAGAGAGGGGCAGAAGACTAAAAAGATGAAGAAAAAGTTAAGAGACATGACCAGAATCATTTGATCAATTCATCAAACTGATGTTCTGTAAAAAAGAGAAAGAAAACAAAAAGAGGAAATATTTTAAGAGATAGTAGCTGAGAGTTTTTTTAAGATTTTACTTATTTATTTATTTTTAGAGAGATGGGAAGGGAGGGAAAAAGAGAGAGAGAAACATCGATATGAGAGAGTTGCATTGATTGGTTGCCTCTCATACACCCCCAACCAGGGACCTGGCCCTCAACCCAGGCATGTGCCCTGACTGGGAATTGAATTGGTGACCCTTCCGTTTGCAGGCTGGCGCTCAATCCACTGAGCCACATCAGCCAGGGCTAAGAATTGTTCAGAAACAATGAATGACATGAATCCTCACCTTCTATCACTAATGTAAGGTAGATATCAAAGGAGTAATATTTTAAGTGTCTAAGAGCAAATAAATAGCAAACTAGAATTTATACTTGGCCAAACTAGCATTTAAAACTTAGAGCACTCATGGAATGGGAGAAAATATTTGCAAACCATACAGCTGGTATAGGACTCGTGTGTAGAATACATAAGAAGACAAATAACCCAATTTAAAAATGGGCAAAGGAGCCCTGACCGGCATGGCTGTCAGCTGAGCTGCGGCCCACAAAGCGAAAGGCACCAGTTCCAGTATGCCTGGGTCGGGGCCCCATCCCTGGTCTGGGCCCCATCCCTGGTCGGGGCGTGTGTGGGAGGCAGCTTATCAATGCTCCTTTCACACATCACGTTTATCTCCCTCTCTTTCTCCCTCCCTTCTCTTTCTCTAAAAAAAATAAATAAATGAAGTCTTTAAAAAATGGGCAAAGCTGTTAAGTAGACATTTCTTTAAAAAGATATACAAATAGCCAATATACGTTTGAAAATATGCTTGATATCATTAGCCATTGGGAAATACAAATCAAAACCACGATGAAATACTACTTCACAACTGCTAGGATAGTGGAAAAATTAGAGCCCTGTACATTGCTAGTGGGATTCTAAACGGATGGAGCCACTTTGGAAAAACAGTTTGGCTCTTCCTTGAAATACTGAACATAGTTCCTAGCCTGGTTGGGTGACTCAGATGGCTAGAGTGTGGTCCCGATAGGCCAAGGTTGCGGGTCTGATCTCCGGGCAGGACACATAAAACAATCAACCAATGAATGCATCAATAAGTGGAACGACAAAGCAATGTTTCTCTCTCTTTCCCGTCCTCTCTCTCTCCAAAATCAGTCAGTCAATCAAATAAACACAGTTACCATAACACCCAGCAATTCTAATCTTATATGCCCAGTATGTTTGTATAAAAATCCGTACACAAATATTTATATCTGCACTATTCAGAGTAGCCAAAGAGAGGAAACGACCCAAATGTTCATCAGCTGATGCATGGATGAATGAAATGAAGTACCTATACAATGGGTGTCAGAAGAATGAAACTATGATGTAGGCTAGAACACAGATGAACCTTGAAAACACGCTGAGTGAAAGAAGCCAAGCAGAAGAGGCCATATACGGGCTTGGGCAAAAGTAGGTTTACAGCCGTTCGTATGGAACATAATGCAATAATTAATTAATAATGTTACAGGAATTCACTGTTTTGTGTACTTACAGCTGTAAACCTACCTTTGACCCATCCTATATTGCATAATTAATTTATTAGGTGTCCAGGAATAATATTCCTTCGCATGAAATTTTTAAATTGCACAAAAGATAATACCTATGTATCTATATACCTATAGATGTGCAGCTTTTATTTGGAAAGATGCACCAGAAGCAGTTACAAGTGGTAGCCTTTGGAGATGGCTCTCAGGAAACATGTTGGATAGAACACAGAGATGGGTTGAAGACTTTCTTTTTATTATTGTTGAGATACAATTCACATACAATAAAATTCACTTTTAGTGTGCAATTGCTGGGTCATATAGTAACTCTGTGCCTAGTTCCTTGAGGACCTAGCAGACCTTTTTCCAAAGCAGGGACACCATTTACATCCCCACCAGTCATTCATGGAGGTTCCACTTTCTCCACAACCTTGAAAACCCTTGTTATCCTCTATTTTCATTTTGTTTTGTTTTCTTATTGCCTCTGGGTCTGACAGTCTATGTGAAGTAACAACAAATCTTGCTTTTATTGTATTTGCATACAGGGCTCGCAAGGGTAGAAAACAAAAGACTTTGTTCTCTGCTCACTCTTCCGAATGAGGAAATCAGCTTTACCCACACTAAAAAGGTCCCCAGAGCTATTTTCCATATTTCAAAAAGCATGATGCAATCCATACTCTTCCTCTGCAGCACAGTTGCTAGGCTGACTGAAATGTCAAGTGATTTAATTTTGACTAGAATTATTTAAATTAAGTTTAGGCTGCTTAAGAGCAGAGAATGCTATTCCTTCAGGTTTTATCAGCACCTAGTAGCACAAACCTGGCATACAGCCAGTGTTGAAGTGCATGAATAAGTAATTGTTGGTTCTCACTTGTTAACACATTGCATACCGCATAGAAATCTCTAAGACATACACCAGGGACCACACGTTTTTGGGCAAACTGCACGTTATTTAAATCATCATAACTACAGATCATAATGTACTTTAGGGGTTGTTTTTCAATAATTATAACATTTTTATTTACAAAAACAATTAAACAACTAATTAAACAATTAAAGTTCCTAGTACTTTTTTAACGTATGGTACTGCGTAAAACACTTTCCTCTATGAAGAGGGACCAAACAAAATTTACATAAGTATCTAGATTCACTCCTTTTTCCATGGGCGGCACAAACTCTGCAGGCTCTCGTAGGAAATTTTTTCTTTCCACTTGCTGGAATACACGTAGGTTCATGAGGCTTCACATCACCTGACAACCTTTTGGGTGGATCTTTACGAGGTGCTCTCCTTGCACCTTCAGGGGAAGGGCTGGACAGATCTGTCTCTGGTTCCGGAGAGCCTTCATTATTGTCATCCGTTATCCACTCTCTCGCCACCGATAGCAGAAACTGTTTATACTTCATTTTTGCTTGTGGATTGAGGACGTTGTACACTCTAAATGAATTGAAAAGTCCACAGTTTATAAGGTACAGCACTACTTTTTTTGTCCATTTCATCCTTTTCCTTAGAATGGAACAACACAAAAGGAATTGATCCGCATGGTCAATGCCTCTCATGTGGGCATTGTATTCCTTGATGCAGGTAGGTTTTACAATATTCTCTCCCGTTTTTCTATTTTCTTTTCCTGTTATCGAGACAGAAGTGTCATGGATCGTTGATATCATTTGGACAACCCGCTTGTCTTTCCATGCTAGGAGAAGAATATCACCTTCTCTGGAAAATATTATGTCACCTTTCTTCATTCTTGATGTTTTCATCTTCAAATTTGGTGGTAAACCTCTACTCTCCCTAATAGTCCCACAGACTCCAGTTTTGTTCTGTAGCAGCAATTCAGCAGTAGATGTAGCATTGTAATAATTATCCTGGTAAATATGGTGCCATATGCCAAGATAGGGTCCAAGGACTGAAAGAACAGTTTCTTGCAATTTCTTTCCTTCAGCAGTGCATATCTCTATATTGCAGATACAGCCGGTATCACTCTTGCACACCATCTGAACAAGTAAACCGTATTTTGTTATTTTCGCCGGCTTGTACGTGCGAAATTTTAAACGTCCTCTCCATGGAATCATTCCCTCATCCAAAGACAACTGTTGCTTTGGTTTGTATATTGTTCAAAATTTATGCAGGAAATAACCCAGCACAGGTTGGATCTTGAAAAGTCTCCCTGAGTGACTGTCCATTTTGGCGTTATCATTGAAATGCCAGAATGTCCATATTTGCTCAAATCTATGGCGACTCATTGTCTGTGGAAATATAGGAGTACATATCAAAGGATCTGTTGACCAATAGTCTTTCAAGCTGTCTTTTCTTGTTTGACCCTCAGAATAATTAGGCCAAGGAATTTCTTGATGTCCTTCTGTGTAACCGGAGACCACTTTAGCGTTCTGGATGGTGTTTTGCATTTCATTGCGGTTTGATCATGATAGTTGGACAGCTCTTCCCACAACATCTCAAACAATTCATCACCAAAAAAGAGACTGGTCACAGAGGGTACAGAGTCACACTGAGACGGAAATGTAGGACCCCAGCATGACCTTCAGACATTTGTAAGCGTGGTGGTGTGTCAATTTCAGACCAACAATTATCAGTAGCTTCGTCAGTGTCGGAATCACTTGAAAGCACCACCACCTTGCGCTTCCTTACAGGTCTAATAATTTCACTGTCAGTAGAATCAGTAGAATTGTCTCCAGAATTGTCGAAACAGTCATCTGCATCTTCGATCTCACTAGGAATATCTGATAAATTATCGTTAAATACTTCCAGAAGTGTATCAGTTTCGTTGGTTTCCTTCCTTTTTCTGAGAGGGGGCATTTCTAAAAGCGCCAGGAACTTGAAGACGAAGACTATTCGAGTGACCAAAATACAATGTAACTGCAATGCTTTATGGGTTCATGCAATTATATAGTTTTTCGTAGATTGACCTGCACAGTTTCCACCAATGAGATCGCTTCATTCAATGAGGTTAAGACAGTGTGTTGACATCTAAGGTCCATAACAGATGGCGCATGAAAAACGAGAAAACTCGTGAGTGGTACGTAATGTATTAATCAGAATCTCTTCATAGGTAAAATTTTTTGGAGACAAAATGAAAAGGTAGATTCATGGATGCAGGCTAATTAATGAAGTCCTGGTGTGAGGAATGAGAACCTCTGCCTTTGGGGAACCCAGGAGTGTGGCCTGTCCCCAAAGTTGCTTCTTGGGCAATACTGATGGGAAAGCTTCTCTTCTAAGGCTTGTGCCTTCCCCTGGACCTCTGCTCCCAGTTCTGCCCTGGTCTGGCCCCAGATGGTGTCAACCCTTAGAAGCCCAGTGTCACACAGCACTGTCCTCCCCTACTACCAGATGCCTTGTCCCCACCACGTTCCCCATGAGCCAACACAGACTTCTGGGGTCCTAAAATGAGTTAATCTGACATATTCCTGCAAATGCGTGAATAATGTTAATTCGTGTTGGGATTCTTTTCATCCCTATCTACCCACCGCTCCACTCCCCTGGCATTAGTCTCCTGGGGCTGCCATAACAAAGAACCACACACTGGGTGAATTAAACAACAGAAGTTTGTTCTCTCATAGTTCTGGAGGCCCAGGTCCAAAGATGTCGGCAGGGCCGTGCTCTCTCTCTGAGGGTCCTAGGGGAGAATCCTTCCTTGCCTCTTCCAGCTTCCGGGTACCCCATGCATTCCTTGGCTTGTGGCAGCATACCCCCAATCTCTGCCTCTGTCTTCACATGGCCATGAGTCTTCCAATGTTTGTTTGTTGCTGCCGTAGAGTTCCCTTTCTTTTTTTTTTCCTTCAAGCTGTGCTATGCATTCAAAAAATGTTTTTTAAAAAGGTATTTTGTAATTGGGAAATTGTTGCATGGTCTAGTTCTTATAGCACCTGAAATAGAACTCCCAGGGGGAAAAATACACAAATAAACACATAACATTCAGTGCTCACAGATCCACTGAAGTCCTTTATGGATCCCAGAATGTGGGTTGATCAGATAATGGAATTCCTATTACTGTTAGATAGCAGATCTACTCCGGATAACCTAGAACCTTGACAATCAGAATGCATCACCCTTAAGAGGAATTTGATGAAGTGAAATTGAAATAGGTAAAATAAAACAAATTGTTCCATCAAATTAAGTCCTGCCAGAGCTATGGCAGTTATCAATAGGCAGTTATAAAATGATGGTCTGGGAACTACCTTCACTTCTTTTAAGTTTGCTTTGCAGATCTAAAGCCAAGCCATCAGGACTTCCAGCCAAGATGGAGGCATAGGTAGACACACTGTGCCTCCTCGCACAGCCAAAAGAAGGACAACAACGGATGTTAAAACAGAAAACAACCAGAACTAACAGAAAATCAAACTGTATGGAGGTCCGGTGACCAAGGAGTTAAAGAAGAAACATTCATCCAGACCGGTAGGAGGGGCAGAGATGGGCAGCCGGGGCAAAGACTCACAGGAGAGGACTCGCAGTGAGGCGATGGCTGGTGGATCGGGCCATCCCACACTCACGTACGGATGGGGGTGGGGAACAGCTGGGGAGCGAGGCGGACTCTGTGGCCCAGGGTTCCAGCGAGGGAAGGTGAAGCCTCAGGGCCTCTGATTGGGGACTCCTGTGGGGGTTGAGGTGGCGGGAGAGACTCCCGGACTCACGGGAGAGCTTGTTGGAGGGACCCACGGAGTCCTAAAGCATGCACAAGCCCACCCACCTGGGAATCAGCTCCAGGGGTCCCAGTTTGATTGTGGGTGGCATGGAAGGTCACTGGAAGCTGGCAGAGAGTGGAGTGGGCGCCATTGTTCCCTCTCAGACCCCTCCCCCACAAACAGCGTCACAATGCAGCGATGTGGCTGCCCTGCCCTGGTGAACACCTAAGGCTCTGCCCCTTACTACATAACAGGCGTGCCAAGACAAAAAAAAAAAAAGGCCCAAATGAAAGAACAGATCAAAGCTCCAGAAAAAAAAATACAACTAACCGATGAAAAGATAGCCAACCTGTCAGATGCACAGTTCAAAACACTGGTAATCAGGATGCTCACAGAACTGGTTGAATTTGGTCACAAATTAGATGAACAAATGAAGGATACGATAAGGGAAGTGAAGGAAAATGTACAGGGAATCAACAGTGATGGGAAGAAAACCAGGACTCATATCAATGGTGTGGACCAGAAGAAAGAAAGAAACATTCAACCACAACACAATGAAGAAACAAGAATTCAAAAAAATGAGGAGAGGCTTAGGAACCTCCAGGATGTCTTTAAACGTACCAATATCTGAACCATAGGGGTGCCAGAAGGAGAAGAGGAAGAGAAAGAAATTGAAAACTTATTTGAACAAATAATGAAGGAGAACTTCCCTAATTTGGCAAAGGAAATAGACTTCCAGGGAGTCCAGGAAGCTCAGAGAGTCCCAAAGAAGTTAGACCCAAGGAGGAACACACCAAGGCACATCATAATTACATTACCCAAGATGAAAGATAAGGAGAGAATCTTAAAAGCAGCGAGAGAAAAGGAGACAGTAACCTACAAAGGAGTGCCCATCAGACTGTCAGCTGATTTCTCCAAAGAAACCTTACAGGCAAGAAGGGGCTGGCAAGAAGTATTCCAAGTCATGAAAGGCAAGGACCTACATCCAAGATTACTCTATCCAGCAAAGCTATCATTTAGAATGGAAGGTCAGATAAAGTGCTTTCCAGATAAGGTCAAGTTCAAGGAGTTCATCATCACCAAGCCCTTATTATATGAAATATTAAAGGGACTTATCTAAGAAAAAGAAGATCAAAAATAGGAACAGTAAAATGACAACAAACTCACAGTTATTAACAACTGAACCTAAAACAAAAACAAACAAAGCAAACAAGTAGAATAGGAACAGAATCACAGAAATGGAGATCACATGGAGGGTTATCATCGGGGAGTGGGTGGGGAGAGAAGGGGAAAAGGTACAGGGAATAAGAAGCATAAATGGTAGGTAGAAGATAGACAGGGGGAGGTTAAGAATAGTATAGGAAATGTAGGAGCCAAAGAACTTATATATATGACCCATGGACATGAACTAAAGAGGGGGAATGTGGGTGGGAGAGGGTGTGCAGGGCGGAGGGGAATAAAGGGGGAAAATGGGACAACTGTAATAGCATAATCAATAAAATATATTAAACACTGTCAAAAAAATAAAATAAAATAAAATAAAGCCAAGCCATCAATCAGAGGGACCAACTGAATACCTGATTGGGAAAGTCCCTTCCTGCATCCCATAATAAGTCCTGCACAATTCCAGAATGCTTCGCTTCGCTGACATACGAGTACACCTGGACATCAGTGTTCCAAAGAAGAAGAAGCCTGCTAACATACTCCCTGGTGGGTTAACCACAGCATCGTCCGTGTCCCCAAGCCATAAAAACCCCTCAGCCCCACATTTGGGATGCAAACCCTGGGAACCTATCTCAGGTTCTTGCCCTCTGCAGAGCCTCAATAAATCCGCCTTTGCTTTTATCAGTGTCCCTGTTCTAAATCCTTTTACATCAGGAGACAAGAATCCAAACCCGTTCATAAAAACATCAGTGTTAAATCCACCAAGTAGTCAGGAAGGCAGATATTAGAAGTAAAGTTTGGCCTTTCTGAGACCTCTAAATCAGTCACCTTTCCTCCAATTCTCTCATAACCTGGAGCTCCAGGGGAAGGCTTGTGAAACATGGTGCTTAGCACATAGTAAGTGCTCAGTAAATATTTGCTGACTAAATGTTGAATGTATTAGCTGAGTCATTGCGTCACAAGACGCCTCCTTGACTTGCTGCAGTAAATGTCCATCTCTGTTGATGTGACCCACCCCTAGGCCAGTGTTAGAGGGGTTTGTTAAAACATTGATATGGAGAAATGAAGTGCATGGGGGTCTATGCAATAAATAGTCATTGCAGGTTAATGAAAGGAAGCTTCTTGTGGAGGGTGGACTTGGAGTTGAATGGTGGAAGAAAAATGTGGCTGCTCCAAAGCTTACATATGGCTTATAAATAGAAATATCTAGGAACATTTGAGATCTTGCTTCTCTGCAATTGTCATCAGTTTTGGTTCAAATAAACTCATATAAATTCAAAAAATATATCTAACATTTATGGAACACTTACTACATACCATTACTGTTCTACGTTCTCTTCATGTGTCGATTTATTGAATCCTCCCAGCAACGCTAGGAGGGGGGCGCTTTTATGATCTTACTTTATAGATGAAGAATGGAGGCATAGAGAAACTCAGTAACTTTCTAATAAGCGATAGAGCTAGATTCAAACCTAGGCTGTTGTGGGGGCTCAGTCCTTGGACCATAACTGCTTGTGATGGGTACTGGCTTTGACTTCCTGCTTTTCCTTAGACACTCATCTCACCAGGACATTCATGCTGCCTCAAATGATGGACCTGCCTCTCTCCCAGGACACGTAAATGTTCAGTGTCTATTCCAACACCTCTTTGTTCAGTTCTGGCTCCACAGTGGTCTAGACGTGTGAGAGCTTCCTCTGGCAACCCAGATATGTGTGAAATTGCCTTTTAAAAAGTGTATTTAATTTTTTGAAATTGCCCTTTAAATTAAGATTCATCCACACCCAACAATGCTGAATTTACTTTCACTAGTTTTTCCTGAAATCAAGTATTTAAAGAAGAAGCAGGTCTTGTGTTATTTTATAAATGTGTATCCATTTTACTGATAGAAAGCATCGTGATTAAAGAAAAGCTGCAATATTCAAGAAAAAATCAGGCCATGTAGCCCGTGGGTTCACGCGCTGAGCTATGATGCTGTAGTGCCTCAGCTGGGACCCAGGTTCCTCTACACAGAGCTGCGTGTCATCCCACAGAACGTGTCTTGTGATGCCACTGAGGCTGGTCTGCGTTCCTCTCAACACCTGAAATGACCTGCTCTTTCTTTACCTGTGAACCCTTCTCATCTCTTCAGACTCAGCAGAGATGTTTGGTGCCTCCAGAAACTGACTCTGGGTTGGACAATGGCAACAAGGACAAAGAGGAGGGGAAGAATCTGTGCTCTATGACTTAAAAAAAATTAATAGAGTCGATTGCATCAAGCTAACAGGGAGACATCCATGCTGCCTCTTGGCCTGTGGCTCTGGGGACCGGGATGAGACCTGGAGTGTGTGTGCATGTGGGGGCCGTGCACAGATGGAGGTGGAGTAAGTCACACTTGAGGAGTTTCAGGAAGCATCTTGCATCTCATTCCTAGCTGGCCTTCGACTGTGACTGTTTCGTCCAGAAGGGAAACAAAGCATTGGTGGGAAGCCAGTCCGGGGTCTACTCAGTGTGATTTGGGTGGCGATACAGACCCCGCCCGCCCAGAGGTATTTTCCTTTTTGTGTGAAATTCCTGGATTTGGGATAAAGCACTGTCACACCAAGGGCACGTTTTACAACCAGGCACTGAGCACATGCTGTGTGCTGGATCCCGTGCTAAACACGCTCCGTGTCTTGTATATCTTATTAATCTTCACGTCAGTCCTGAAAAACAGATGCAATAATGATCATTATACATTTTACAGATGAGGAAATCAGCCTCTGACAAACAGCAGGAACACAGCTCGCAAGGAAGGAAGGAATGAAACCCGGCAAACGGGACTCAAACCCCTGCTCTGAGAGATTCCTCACCCTCTGTCTCGTACTGAAGCCTCGCGTGGACCTGTCCTTGCCCCGGGGCTCCCGGGGATGGAGGGTGGCCGACCGCAGAGAGATTCCTTTCTCAGCTGCAGGAGTTACTTCACTAGGGAAGGCGTGAGCCGGGGAGGAAGCGCTCTTTAACGCTGGTTCCCAATGACATGAAGTTTGTCCCAGGAGGGAAGGGGTCCCCGACTTGCTGGGCTCGAGGATTCACCGCGCACGACCCGCGCGTGGGCGCTCAGCCCTCTGCGCGCCCGCCCCTCCTCGCTCCCCTCTGGCGGGTGCTAGCTGCAGCCCCTGGGCCGGCCTTCGGGCCATCGGGCCATCGATCCGTCTATCGGGCCACGGGGCCACAGTCACGAGAGCACTGCCGTCTAGGCCTGCCCCGCGTGGGAGGAAGTGCGAGGGCAGCTCCCTGCGGCCGAGCCTGACTCGGCTGCCCGAGCCGCGCTCTCCTGCGGGGCTGACTCAGCCGGAAACTACCCCGCGCCGCCCCTATCGGGAAGGGAGGGGCCTGTCCTCACCTTGACCCTGGAACCGAGGCGAGGGGGCAGGGGGAGTCCCGACAGGCCCGCCGCAAATACCAGCATCCTTGCTGGCCTGGTGGGAGAGGGCCCAGGCGGGGGTGGGGGTGGGTGTGTTTTGGAGATGACTGGAGGCATCAGGCCGCTTAGACAGCTGAGCCGCATCACCTCCGAAACCACCTTATTCTCAGGTTTCAGGAAAAGGGTCTGTGAGTGCCCCTGGGGCCTGACTTAGACTGTCCTCCACGTGGAGGGGCCTCTAGAAGGCGATGGTCCCCGAATTCAGTGAGACAGCTGCTTCCCCTCCCTGAGGATAACCACACAGCAACCTGAGGGGGAACCCTAGGGAGCCCCCAAAGCCTGGGCCAGAATCATCAACCCCTTTAGGCGGGCAGAGTCCAGTCCAACTCCTGCTTCTGCCACCCGAGGAGTCAGGCGCTGTGTTGACGTGCGGCTGCTGCAGGGAAGTGAGTGCGCAGGAAGGGGGTGAAAGGTCCCGGTCCAGCTAAGCCTGCACTCACCTGGCCTGTGAGGTCAGCACACCTGGGCTGGGCAGGGAGGGCCTGAGTGACTGAGTCTTTCCCCAAACTGGGAAGGGCACAGGTCTTGCCCTGGTCACAAGCAGGTCAAGAGCTGGGCAGCCAGCTTGAAGCCTTCCGTGGCTCCTCAGAAGCACCATCTCCTTGGGGATACTTCTATCCTGGCTAATTTTGCTTATAATGTTTTTTTTTTTTTTTTTTTAAAGAAGATCGTGGTGTGGTGAGGATGGTGTTTTAGGTAACTCTGAATCCCAGGGTGGGGTAGGTGTGAGCATCAGGACTGGCCTGGATTGTCATGCTCAGAAGCCACTGTGATATAAATGGTAATGGAAAAAATACCACAAACAAGGAATGTAAAATAATAACAACAACAGCAATAAAAGAGGCCACTGCATGGATATTGGGGGCAAGCACATTGAGACGGGCTGCTGTAACACCACCCAGCCCAGCCTCCAATCTTGCCCAACCTGGGAGCTCCAAAGACTTCAAGAGAGTAAGCCAATCATCTCCTCAACCATGGAGACAATTCTGGTGTCCAACCCTCAGCTGTGAAGTAAATATCGTATTTTCCACCTTTCTCTATGCTTAAGTTTCTGATAGGAGCAATGAGTCATGTCCAGGTTTCTCAAACTCCCGTGGAAGTAAGAATGTCCAAAATTGTAGGGAATTTTATAAAAATTTATTTGAGACAAACAGAGAATACCCTGGAAGCACCATCTCAGCAGACAGAAAAATGTTTCCAAGAAATACAGTTCGCAGTTTCTTGCATGCGTTTGGCGGTAAGGAGGGAACTAAGCGTGGCGGGGATCGGGCTACAGGATAGTTAAGATGTGTGCTCTCTTGAGGGTGGTCTTGCTTCAGAAGGGGCCTGAAAGGGGGCCTGTGAGATGTGTTAACCTAGACGCACAGAATCAGTGGACAGGGCTTGCTTAAGGCAAAGGTAAACGCCTTTTACTAAAAAGTTATAGGACTGGGGTGATAAAAAGCTGCTCACCAGGACCTGCCCAGTTAAGAATCTCTGATCAGATCAAACTATGAGGTTACTCCTCGCTGTCACCTCACTTCTGACCGACTGGCCCTGCTGGCTGAGGGGTTAATACAGGTATCGCCTAAGACAGAGCTTTCTTATCGGGGCTGCTGAAATGCACAGCCAGGCGGTCGGGTGGGGTGGGGTGGGGAAAAGTCCAACAGGCCTGCCGTCTAGGTGGGTCACTAGCCTGGGACCCTGAGTCTTAGGGAGGCAGTGTCTGACTGCAGGAGGTTAGGGAAGGTTAGAGGGGGGCTGACACAGCGGAGGTGCACAGCACCTACACACACAGCCAGCGAAGGCTCTTGATACGTGTGTAGCAGTTCAGTAACTAGTTGTTAAATGAAACAATTTGACAGGGTTCTGGGTCTAAAAGCAGTGTAAGTGTACCCCAACCCCTTTGCACAGTTGGGAAATACACCTAATTCTCGGAGATTTTGTTTTCCCACCCCTGGACCTTTTCCTACGCTGTCCTGTTTCTCCACGAAGAATGCTCCCTGCCTCCTTAACTTGGCTGATTCCTTTTCATCGTGTCCTTCACGTTTCAGCCTAGATGCCACTTCTTCCAGGAAGTCTTTCTTGACCCTCTGAGGTGCTCCCATAATGCCTATACTTCCTTCCTGCATTGGCATATGTCACATGGGATTGGTAGCTGCCTGTGTCCTTCATTAGGCCATGACCCTTGAGGGCAGCGGCTGCATTTTGTGCATGTCCATGCCTTTGTGCCTAGCCCACAGTGGGTGCTCACTAGATATTTATGGGATGAACGTGCAGGGGACACTGTTGCTTCTTTCACTTCCTCCCCAGAAGCTGACCTTGAGTTCAACCACCTGCCAGGTGAGACATAGAGTCACCTCTTGCAGAAAGAGGTCTATTTTATAAAAGCCTTCAAGACCCCAAACTCACATCTAAAGATGAAAACTCAAGCACCTAGGCTGGTGGAGGGCCTTCTTCCTGCAAATGACACCTGGGCCAGGTGGTATCTGTGCTGGGGCTGATGTGGCTAAGACTCGATGGTGGGAGTGTGTGTGTGTGTGTGTGTAGATGAAATGGAGGACATTTTTCAGGTCCTTTCATCCCTTTTGTCCAGCAGCATTAGGGACGGTGACACAAGGAGCCCCTGGAAGGAGAGGGTGTGACTGTGGAGTCCCACGGCACCGCGGGGCTGGCAGAAGGTAGCAACAGCCACAGCTATCCAGGCGGGATAGGTGGACAGAGGAGCGTGAGGCCAAGAATTTATTTCATTTGCCTCATTGTCCTCTCATTTTATTTTATGCTGATTTAATCAATCAAGATGCTGAAATGATAGGTGGTTAGGTATGTATAAATAATGTGCTTGAGGTTGAAGACTGGGCATACACAGATGGTTAGATAGTGTGTGTGTGTGTGTGTGTGTTCACAGCTTCGTGGACAGTCATGTGTCCCTGTGCCTTCAGGCCTGTCACGCAAGTGAGGAGGGAGACAGGGAAAGAACCAACACTTACTGAGTGCAGATTTTACGATCTTTATCTTGTGTAAGCCTCACAACAGCTCTGCAGTATAGATTTTACTACCCCTGTTTTACAGATGGGGAAACTGAGACTCAGGGACCATGTATAACTTGCTAAAGGACATTGTAACAATTTGTGGTCCCAGTAGTAAAGTTCACTTTATGTCTGCTCTGTCAGTGCAGGTTGGTGCCTCACTCAAGGTGTAGGGTTTAGCATCGAGGACAGGACCCGGAAGATAAAGCACCGGCTGATCCCAGTTAAGAGGGATGGTTACCTGCTCAGGTCAGACTGAACAGATTCAAACCCTCCTGCTTCTGCTTTCTGTGTGACTTTGGCATTAGGGTGGTACCCTTAGTGTTTCAGTGCCTTTCCCCCCAAAAAATGCCATAAACTTCCCCTTATTAAGTAACCTGGTCCAGACGACTTAACAAGTATTTATGTCCTAACAACATAGCCATTTGCAAAAACAATACATGTAAACTGAAAGAAAAAAAAATATTTTAATTCAATTGAAGTTACCACAATTAAGTTAACACAATTAGATTACCACATTAATTAATGGGATATCTGTAACTGCTGGGCACTGCATTACTTTCTAACTCTGGAGTCAAGTGGAACACCACCACCAGCATTTCGTCTTCCACAGTCACCTCACTGCCACGGTGGAAAAACCCAGTTTTGCAAAGTCACGACATCAGTGATGGGACTGCAGCACCATCTACTGTACAGACGGGGAACTGCCTTGGGCGAACAATGTCTAACATTGCTGTTTCCCTGAAATTTCACGAATACACTGCGGACCCCCCACTGTGGCAACTCCGAACATCGTGGTGCACAGTTTGGGAATTGTGGTATCAGTTGGGAAATGTACTTATCCTTCCTGCACCTTGGTTTCCTCGCCTGAAACATGAGGATAATGCTACCAGCTGATGGGATGGTGATGAAGTTTAAATGAGGTATTTATAAAGCACCCACACAATAGCGCTTGGCACTGTATATTAGAATCCCCTGGGAGAGCTAATAAAAACCATAAATGCCTAAAACCCCACCTACAGACTCCCACGTAATTGGTTTGGGTGGGGCTCCAGTGTGGGGGTTACTTTAAGTACCCCAGGGGATTTTAATATGTAGCTAGGGCTGAAAATCACTGGCCCAAAATTTAAAAAATCTTCACAATTTTGAAAAATTACTTTTTGAAAATAAAAGTAATGCTTTTATTATGGTTAGGAAGAGAGAACACAAACCTAGGTGCCCAGAGGCCTGGATTATAGAACATTTTTCCCGCTTACTGGCTGTTCGATCTTGAGCAACTCACTTGCTGTCTCTTAACCTGCACTCGTCCATGGAAAATGAGGTTAATGTCTGTCTGGTCTTAATTCACAGGGTTATCATGACGTGAAATAATGTGTGTGAAATGGCTCTTCAAATTGCAGATCAGTGTAAGGCATTGTTGGGAAGCAGAATGTGATCTCTTTCCTCAAAGAGTAATAAAAGCCCAGAACACTTCAGGGCCACGGCCCCCAGCTGGTCTGTACACCATGGGGAGACTCACACTCACAGCTGAAGAGGATGGAAAGAGATGGCCTGGGTTCATCTAAGGCCCCTTAGCTGTGGCCGCCAAACAGCCCTCCCTCTTCTACAGTCGCTGCAGTACTGCAAAACCCCAGAAGGGGGCAGCCTTGCCCCAGCCCCAGACCTGGATTTGCATATAACCACCCAAGCCAATCTGTTCTGAAAAAGTTTACGGGAATGTTTCCAGATTTTATGTTTTTATTAGCCACTGTATTATAATGCATAAGGTAATTACAAACTCAAGAATTAAAACCAGAACAACAATGTGAAACTAAAAGAAATGAAAGCTTATTTTACTTACTTAAGGCTTTTTGGCTGTAGATCTTAGCAAAAAGTTTTTTTAGATTTCTTTTTTAATCATCATTTGGACTTTTGGTGATTACATCTATATTCATACTGGGCCTATATCTCATCCATGCAAGTTAGGTTTGCATATGTAATGAAAACAGTACCAGTGCACTAGTTTTAACCAATTAATAAAATAACACTTCATCTTTTCACACTAAAATAGCCCAAGATCAAAGGAAAAAAGTCCCAGGCCTCCAGAACTAACTCTGCAGAGTTTGATGAAAGTGCACAGGGCTTCTACTTAGCTCCAAGTATCACGATAATAGCTACCATTTAGTAGGCAACTTCTATGTGTCAGATGCTTCATTTACAAACTGCTACTCTTCATAGCACATCAATAGAGGTCATAACCACCCTCATTTTTCAAATGAAGAAACAACCAAGAACCCTGGTAGAGTAACTCATTCGGTTGGAGTATAGTCCTGATACATCAGAGTTGCAGGTTCGATCCCCAACTGGGGCACATACAAGAAGCACCCAATGAATGCAGAAATATAAGTGGAACCACAGATTGATGTTTTGATGTCTCTCTCCACCCCCTTCCTCCTTCTCTCTAAATTGGAAGGAAGGAAGGAAGGAAGGAAGGGAGGGAGGAAGGAGAAGAGAAGAGAAAAGAAGAGAAGAGAAAAGAGAAGAGAAGAGAAGAGAAGAGAAGAGAAGAGAAGAGAAGAGAAGAGAAGAAAAAAGAAATAACTCAAAGAATTTCTGTCCCTGGTCACACAGCTGATATAGGGGGAGCTGAAGTTTTCAGCTGGGCCTTCTGTCTGTCAGGCTCATGGAAACTCATGGTACCACTCAGTTGTTCTAGTCCCCAGAACTTTGGCTCAGAGACCCCCTGAAGTCTAGTCCAAGGCCTCAGTCAGGACTGTTGAGAGGAGGTGTGCTTTCCCACAGCTCCCTGCTCTATCCTGCAGGAGCTGCCCTAGAACTCGATGATCCTGAGGCTCAGGGGGTTACCTGGCACCCAGTCCCAGAATGAAGGGCCATAGTCACAAATCAAAAAGAACTGGGGCAGGACTGGGATGTCAATATGAACCCTAGGAATGAAGCAAGGGGCAGGGGCTTGAACTTTCAGTCTATTGAGAGACTTTCCTGAATCCAGGAAATAGGGCAGCTGGAGGGTCTGTTTATGTAGCTGCAGGGCCTCTGCACCCAGCCAAGTCTTTCTGTGGCTACTGGCAAGAGGGTGTTGAAAATCGTGGATGGGACTAATCTTTAGAATAATGCAATGTTCCCTGGCTGGTGTGACTCAGTGGACTGAGTGCCGGCCTGTGAACCAAAGGATCGCTGGTTCGATTCCCAGTCAGGGCACATGCCTGGGTTGTGGGCCAGGTCCCTAGTAGGGGGTGCGCAAGAGGCAACCACACACTGATGTTTTTCTCCCTCTCTTTCTCCTTCCCTTCCCCTCTCTCTAAGAATAAATAAACAAAATTGTTTTTTAAAAAAGAATAATGCAATGCTTTATATGAACCCCTTTTCACTTCATGTTGCCCTGCATCTTCTAAAGAACCAACAATGATCTGTAATACATATGGTAGGTATTAGAGTTGTTCTCCAAATTTTTCCTCCTCTCTATCTTCCAGCCTACTTAGGATTACACTGCCTGGTGGCTGGTGATTGGGTGTGGCCATGGACTGGGTGTGGCCAGTGAGATGTAAGTGGAAGTGACAGCACCCCTTCCAGGCTGGAGCATGTAATTGTGTTGGGCCCTGCTGAGCCCTCTTCCCCTCGGTCACAGCAAGTGGTCACGCTGCAGCTAGTGGCCGCTCTGTCAGCCTGGGTTTGGGGTGAGGAGAACATGGAGCAGGCGCCCCGTCTGACCCACAGTGGATATGCACGATAAATGAGAAAGCAACGTTGGTACTTAAAGTCACTGGGAGTTGGGTTACAGTGATGTCACCTGGACTATTCTTACTGGTAGAGTGTATTCACTAACGACCCCTCACTGTGCCACGAATCAAGGTGGAGTAAATGAATTGTTTTTTGTTGTTTCGTTTTGTCTTTAATGCTTGATGATCTCTGAACTTTGCATTGGCCTCCTGTCCCCCAAGGGGTTCCCCACTTCTGCTGCCTTAGTGCCTCAGAACTTAGGCGTTGTTGACGTCAGACACCAGCTTGCTGCCCCCAGCCCTGTGGGTGTTGGTCATTTGGTGGATTGCGTGGAGTTGCTGTTGCTAAGGCATCGACAAGATCGAAGTCCACCCCTTCTTCCAGGAGGTGGAGGTAGTCGGCGATCTCAGCCTCCACCGTGACCTCGATGTTCAGCGGGGTCTCGTACTCCTGGGCCTGGTGCTGCCCTTCTGCCCAGCTCGGGCTCCAGCTGCAGCAGGATCCCATTAAGCTGTTGCATCAGCTGGCATATTCTGGGCCAGCTCATCGTACTGGGCCTGGATGTCCACATGATCTTGCTGAGGTCCTGAGATTTGGGGGCTTCCAACTCCACAGTCAGCCTGGAGTTGGCAGTCTGGTTTTATAGAGCATTTACTTCCTCTTCGTGGTTCTTCATGAAGACCAGCTCCTTGAGAGCCTTGATCTGTTTCCAGCTGTAGCCAAGTGATATTGATGTCATCAGTGACCTTTTGGAGCCCATTGATGTCACTCTTCACAGACTTCACAGGCCAGCTCCATCTCATACTTGACTCTGAGGTCACCTGCAGCAAGATGGGCATCGTCAGTCTGCAGAACAAAGCAGGCATTGTCCACAGAACTTGTAAAGATCTGAGATCTCAGGTCCTAGATAGCCTTGAGATAATGCCCCCAGTCTCCGACCTGGGGTCCCTTCTTTTCCAGGTGTTCCTGCATTTTGCTCTCCAGTTGCTGATTATCAGTCTCCAAGCTCCTGAGCTTCTCCTGATGAGAGACTAGATGGTCATTCAGGCATTATATAGTTTCCTTCTTTTCTGGATTTCCCCTATGCCCTCCAGATCCACAGCCATCCTCGTGGCCAGGTCCCGGAACCACCAACTGCTCCAGATGCTGGTGGAGTGGGACACGGAGATTTGGGAGCTGGAGCCTGCATAGACACTGAGCACGCTGCTGGCTGGCCAGGCCCGGTGGCTGGGTGACTGCGTGGAGCCGAGTCCAGTAGTTGGTGGAGAACCTGGAGCAGGTGCTGAAACTCATGTTGCTGGAGAGGAAGTGGGGAACCTGGAACGGGCACTGAAACTCACACTGTTGGGGAGGAAGGTGAGAAGCCAAGCCTTGGGTTTGGGCAACTGGAGTAAATGCAGCGTTTAAGGAGCAGGATGTGCAGAGCGACAGATAAATGGATTTTGGAGACAGATAGATCACAATGAAGTATTAGCTCTGCTACTCACCAGATGTGTGATTTTAAACAAGTTTTGAAATTGTCTTTACAGTGCTTCTTAGAGGGGCAAACAGACAGCCCATACCAAATGCGGAGAAACTGGGATGCAAAATGGTGTGGATATTTTCGGAAACATGAGCATTTTCTCAGAAAATTAAACACACACTTACTAGACGTCCCATCAATCCTTCTCCTATTTACTCAAGAGAAATGCAAGCTCATGTTTACACAAAAACCTGTATGTGAATGTCAATAGAGGCTTTTTCTGTAGCTGCTCTGAACTGGAAACACCCCAAACACCTCTCAACTGCTGGGCAGTAAGCTACTGGGGACGCAACCACACAGTGGAATACTACTCAGCAATGAAAAAGGAGCTACTGGTAAAGGCACCAATAAGGATCCTCTTCAAGGCACCATTGTAAGTGAAAGAAGGCAGACTTGAAAGTCTATGCAGTATTTGATTCCACATATAAAACATTCTGGAAAAGGCAAAATGACGGGAAGAGAAAACAGGCCAGGGCTGCCAGGGGCGGCGTGGTGGGGGACAACTGGCTTTGAAGGGGCAGCACGAGGTGACGGGAACTGTTTGATGTCTTGATCATGTTGGTGGGTGCATGGCTGTACGTTGTCAAAACTCAGACCTGTATATCAAATTGAATTTTCCTGTGTGTGAATAAAAACTTTAAAGTAAATTAGGATCCAGACATGAAAGGCCACACATTGCATGATCCCGTTTATATGAAATGCCCAGAATAGGCACATCTGTAGAGATGGAAAGTAGATTAGTGGTGGCCAGGGGCTGGAGCGAGGGAGACTGGCAGGTCACTGCGCGTGTGGGGCTGCTTTTCAGGGTGGCGGACATGCTTTGGAGTTAGTGGTGATGGTCGTATAGCCTTGTGATTATACTGAAAATCATTGACCTGTATCCTTGAAAATGGTGGATTTCATGATATGTGAACTCTATCTTAATTTTTAAAAGTCATTGAAAAATAACCTTTCTCATTCAGTTTTCGCATGAGTGGGGCCACTGGGCACGCCTTTGTGCCGTGGAGGGAGCAAAGAGGCTGCTTCCCCCATTTCACCCCAAGTTTGCTCTTTCTGGTACTTTGGTGGCTTATCCGTCCCCAGCGACTCCAGGCCAAGCTGCAGGTGCACCTAAGGGAGAGGGAAGCAGTGCTGTGGATACAGCTCCAGCCTGTAGGTAACCAGGTGGGGCTGGAGGCCTGTGCAGGGCCCTGGGGACCAGGCAGGAGGTTCAAGTCTCCAGCAGGAAACCCTGGGCAGCCCTCACACCTGCCCCGAGGATGAGCTAGGGTCTGAGTTGTGGTTCTAGGGGAGAGGAGGTGGGAACAGGAGAACTGATAGTTACTTCCTCTCATGTGTCCCCTTCAGGTGAGTCAGAGGGGAGTGAGTGGACGAGGAAGGGGGATGTGGGAACCAGCCATGTCTCCAGGCCTGGGAGCAGGGTGGGGAGGGGGTGCTTCCAGAATTGCCCTTGGATGGATTGGCAAGTGCAGGGAGAGGCTGGGGGAGTGAGGTACACTGGGACTACGTCACCTATGACTGCCCTCCCCTCAACATCCAGGCTTTCTCTGTAAAGTGGAGGCCCCTGTTCACTTCTCCTTCCTGCCCTTTGCCCTGCGTGCCCACTCTGACCTTAGGCAGGAGAAGGCAGGGGCTTAGGCAGGCAGGCAGAGAGGGTGGGCTCTCTTCACCCTTGAGAACCCTCATGGCACCCTGGAGACTGTAAAGTACCCACGGCTGCACTCCCCGGGCCAGGCAGTGCAGTGACCAGGATGGGGGTCTGCCCTGGCGGCCTGGGCAAGGGCCCTGCACCCTCTGCTTTCAAGCCCTGGGCAAGAGACCAGAGTGGCTTGGGGTGAAGGCTGGGGCTTGCTGTGGCTGTGATGATGTCAGGGCCTCACAGGCAAGAGGAGAGTGAGGTTTGCGTGTTGCTTACACTTTTCTCATGAGGCCAGGCTGGGGGACAGTGGGAAATAAAGGTGGGGGAGAGTGGGTGGGCTGTTCTCTTTTGTCACTTCTACCCTGGGGGTGAAGGGATGGGCATCTCAGGGCCAAGGATGCCGTTATCATGGTGCAAGGAGATGCCACAGTTTTGGCCCAGATCTTTCCATGATACCTCACCCCAAGGCTTCACTCTGCCTGCACCGCTGCGCCTGCTCTTCACGACCCCAGCCTCATCCTCACCTGAGAGGCAAAAGCCCTGGAGACCAGGGCTGGGACAGAGGGGTGAGGGAGAAGAGTCTTAGGACAGTGCCTCCTTCTCCCACTGACCCCATCGCTTGGACATGGTGGCTGGCAGGCGTGGGAGTGAGACCAGGGCCTGGGCTCCTTCTTTTGTAGGACCTCTGATCCCTCCTCTCCCTGGCTGTTCTTTCCCACCTGGCCTCACCCCTCCCCAGTGTCTGGGGCACAGGTGGATGATTCTTTCCTCCCGGGAGCCTGTGGGCAACACCTGGGATTCCACTTGGCGCTTTCCCCGAATTCCAGGCCCTGCATCACCTCCCCTGGCCTAAAACCCCCTCTCACTCTTTCTCCTGCCCTTTACTCCCCTTTCCACCCCTTTCTGACTCTGCTCCTGGACAGGCTCCTGGATAATTCCCGGGGCCTGGCCCCTCCCTCCTCAGGTGCACACCCGCCTTTGCCCCGCTGGTACCTTAACCTGGCTCCTCAGAGTGTCTGAGAGGGAAACTCGCCCTTGTCCCTTTCACTCCGCCCATTTCACCTGCTCTGGCAACACCGTGCCACCTGTCCCGGGCCCCTCCTTGTCCTGCTCTCTCCTGTGCTTGTGGTTTCTTTGCTCCTGGAGATGGTGCCACAGCTGCCCAAGCTGTTTATGCTGATTAGCGACTGCTCTTCCCTGATGCTCCATATCAGCTATGTGCTTGTGCTCTCGGGAACGTGAATCCTTTTTCTACCGACTTCTCTCCCTGTTTCTTGCTTGAGAGGTCTCTGTGTGTGTGTGTGTGTGTGTGTGTGTGTGTGTGTGTGTGTGTGTGTGTGTAGGTTTCTGGAGGGTGTCTTTTCAAGTCAAGAGGCAGAGGAGGCCAGCTGGGCTCAGGCCAGTGGGAGCTTTTGTTTGGGGATGCCCCTATGGTTCCATTAGGCTCCTGGGGGTGGAGAGCAGGACAAGATGGGGCCCGGTGGACCACAGTGGGGAGAGCCCAGGGCCCTGGCAAGAGGAAGACCGGCTCCTAGCCCTGGCTCAGGGATCACCTGAAGCTTCCTCTGCTTTGGTTCCCTTATATGTCTCATGGAGATACCACAAGACGCTTGCCTGACCCAACCCACAGACTGTGGAGTGGACATAATGCTCTGTAGAGGTGGCCTGTCCACTGTCCCAGAACGTCCTGGCCCACTCACTCCACTCAGCACTTTTGCTCATGCTACCACCCCTCCTTGGAATGTCCCCTCCAGGCCCTCCCTTCCTAAATCTTACCTCCTTCAAAGACCCCGCCCATTCTTTCTCCTCGGTCAAGCCTTCCCTGGTCACTCTGGCTGTCAGCGGTTGCTCTCTTCTGTCAACTCCCATAACTCTCGGAGTTAGCATTGCCCAGCTGCATGTAATTGCTTTATATCAGGGCTTCTCCACCAAAGCACTACTGACATTTTGTGCTGGGTAATTCTTTGTTGCGAGGGGTTATCCTGAGCATTTAGGACGTCCAGCAGTATTATGGCTCCTACCCACTAGAGGTCAGCAGTTCCCCTCCAGTTGTGAGGATCAAAAATGCCTCCAGACATGACTAAATGAACCCCGGGAGGGATATGGGGGGCAGAATTGTCCCAGCTGAGAACCACTGCCTTCTTCAGCGTTTGGCTTTTAATATTTCGTTGCCCGGGTTGGGTTCATTTATGTGCCGCAATGCGTCCAACACACCGTTCGCGTGTCACGCGCTCCGTGACTGTCTGTGGGACGGGTCATCAGATGCATTTCAAATGTTACAAGTACAAGCAGGAGGTACTGTTATAGCTAACTTTAGACCTCTCTTACACTTTTACAGGGTAGACATCATTCCTATCTGCCCCTAAAAGATCCGTCTGCTCTATTCCCGCAATCAGATCTTAGGAACAATTCATTGTTAGCAAGGAACTTTGCTGTCTCCACTGCAGAAATTTTGTTACAATAGGCACCTGTACTGTCCAGCTAAGCTCAAGTGGACCCAGGCTCTCCCGGCCGCCGATCACCAAGAATGGAAATCCCACCGACCCTCTATGCAGCCTCCGGGGTGGCCTCGCTGGTGGAGAGCCACATCAGCTACCAGCAGGGGCCCCCCACAAGGTGCTTCTGGTCAGACAGTCCAGAGAGCCAGCACGGAGGGTACTCCAGGAGGGGGCATAGCGTTGCCTTGAGTTTTCTGGGGAAGGAATTGTCCAAAGACAAGCGACAGCGAGCTGCGCGGCCGAAGTGCTTTACCGCCCATGGGGCCAGATTCTGCACCGGAAGCCACCTTCACGTTTGAAGGAGAAATTGGCAAGAACCCGGAGGAAGAAGGTAACACATTCTATCAAAAACTCAAGTCCACAAAGGACCCACTAGAAGCACAAAACGTTCCAGGCAGTTTGGGAAATGTTTCTCCAGAAATGAAGTCAGTCGCCCTTTAGCCTGGGCTGCCTGCGGTTACAGGGTACGGCCGAGCCCACTGAAGACACGGGGCAGAAAACGGCAAAAATCCAAACTGTCAATCAAGGGCGAAGAAGCGATGGCTTCTTGGCGTGAGAGGCCGCACCGCTCTACGCCATGGCTCCGCATCTCACGAGGTTCTGCCTTGGCAAATGCAGGGTCTCTGGTCCCCAGAACAGGGCACTAAAGTGAAACGTAACAGCCCTGTGCCCGAGGAAGCACAACTGGAATAACCGAGGACCCTGCGCTCACGAAGGACGGTCCAGTCACTCTTCACTGACATCTAAAGTAAGGGGCCACACAAACCCCAAAGGGTCCCTTGGTGTAAATGTCTTGATGACAGCACAGAGCTGTGTAGCTTCAATACAGTGTCATGATGTGAAGGTGTCTCTGTAACAGAAGAAGGGCTGGGTGTATCCCATAATAAAAAGCTTCAACTCCAGCCTCAGAAAAAAAGACACTTTGTTACAATAAACGAAACCCATGACAAACATACTTCTGTGCTAAACCCCATATATTTGGAGAGATACTTCTTCAGAGTGAAATCTGAATCACAAAATAACCTGAACCGTCCTTCGAAGTCCACTGCAGCGGGCTGTGCCTTGGGTCAGAGTGCCCATGGACCGTGTCAGCTTCCCGATGAGGGAGGGCAGAGAACACGAGGGCTAGAAGAAAGTTTTAAAGGCTCAAGTGATGGAGTAAACAAGCCCAGGGTCTTAACTGGGCCCCAGTAATCATCACTCTCTGACTGCAGACTCATTGTTTAACCTTCCTGAGCCTCAGTCTCCGTGCCTGGGAGAAATAGGCATATAAATGATGGGAAGTGAGGGCTCATGAGAAAAGATGCCAGGAGCCTACCCTAGTGTCTGACACACACATACTCAGTGTTGGTCTCCCTGCCATTAGTTTTGTCTAATATTATAGTTTCCTTCCCCCCTGCCTAGAGTGGGTAGCTCAAAGCCAAAAACCGTACCTAATTCCTCCGTGCCTGCCTCTAACGCCGCAGCACAGCGCCTTCCGCACAGAAGGTCTTCCACACGTGGAGGTCTGGAAAGAGCAGGGTGCAGACAGACTAGCGCCTGGACAGACTTCCACCCACCATTGCATAGCCCCCGTATTCATTAATTGCATCCCAATCCTATGCGTGTATTAATTTGTATACTTTGTTTTAAGCTGGAAAGGACTTTATGCAAGATCTAATCCCATAGTCTCATTTCTCAGGTGAGGATACACAGCTCCTTCGTGGAAAAAAAAAGAAAAAAAACTGCAACAGTCCACTGCCCTGCTGGCTTTAGGAAGATCAAATAGTTTTGATAGGGGAACTCAAGAGATAACGATTTCAGCTCTAGTCATAGTTGCCTGGCTGAAGTGAGTAATGCATGTGGAAAGCTGTTATTCCAGGAACTGGAATGCATGACCTACCTAATTCCCGGAGGTAGACAAGCAATTCAACCTCTGTGCCCAGGGGGTCTGCAAGTGATCCAAACGGTACCTGAGCCATTGGGCTCCAGGGAGGAGGGAATGTTTGCGGCACAGATAAAGAATTGTCGATCTCCCTGGCTGGTGTGGCTCAGTGGGTTGGGGGTTGCCCCACAAACTGAGAGGTCCCTGGTTCAATTCTTGGTCAGGGCACATGCTTGGGTTGAAGGCCAGGTCCCAGCTGAGGGCATGCGAGAGGCAACCAATCAATGTTTCTCCTGCACATTGATGTTTCTCTCCCTCTCTTTCTCACTCCTTTCTCCTCTCTCTAAAAATAAATACATAAAATCCTTATTAAAAAAAGAATTGTCGACCAACAGAAAAAGAAGTACCAGGAAAATTGCCTCCAGGCTGCGACTCTCATTCCATTAACCTTTTTTCCAACCCCCTCACCTACCCTTTCTTCTCCTTATAAAAAGTCAGCTTGAGATGAGATGTTAAGACGGATTTTAGGGGACACGACCCACCATCTTCTCGGATCGCTGTTGTCTGAATAAAGCGCCCGTAAAGATTCAGGCCTTGCCTCTACTTATTAGTTCTGGTGGTGACAGGCAACACGAACGCCGGCTTTCCGGTTTCATATTCTGGTGACTCTGCTGGGACACCTGTGGGACTCTTCGGTAAATCTGGGTATTTGGCAGGAGTCCCATTGGCTGTCTGGACTGGGGGTGCCATGGCATCCAGAGTTGGAGGCTCCCTAGCAGCTGCCCAGTGATTTCGCGTCAGGACTCTCCTCCGATTCTTGGCACTCCCTGTCACCTTCACTTTTGACTGAATCGCTGCCCTTTCTGGTTCAGGATTACAGTCCTGGGTCATGACTTAGAACAGTTGTCAGGAATTAAGGAGCCTTCTGGTTTTTGTGATATGACAGAGCTCTGTCTGGTGGAATCACAGTCCCCGATTATGACTTAAAACGGTCACCAGGGATTAAGGTGCTTCCACTTTGTGTAATATCACAGAGCTCTGTCTGGTAGAATAGGGGTTGGGGGGGGGAGCTGTGTTCTGGGAAATAGCTCTTTGGGGCAAATTCTGGCCAATGGCTTGACCTTGCTTCAGAACCTAAGAACATGGTTTTTTATTGTAATACTGTTGGGCTTATGTATAACCTGGACTTGAGAGAGCACTGGCCACTGAGTGGATCTTCAAACTACTGTCCTACAATTAGAATTGTTTCGTCAAAGGTCAGGGAAATGGGACAAAATACCTTATGTACAGACTTTTATAACTTTATATAATGAAGATGCAGAATTGAGAGGAAATAGACTAACAATGGTCCAGAGAAGAGGGAATTTGCTGTGACAGATGGCAGAAGCTCAGAAGAGAGGGACCAGGAAGGTCAGGACAGCTTCTGTGAGCATGGTCAGACTTCCCACGGTCCCTCCTGTCCTGGGGGGTCCCCCCTTACTTGGCTGAGGGAGCCGAAGGAGATGAGGCTGAGCTGGTCTCTCCATCCCAAACCCATCAAGCAACCATACTGGGGGAGGACAAACCCTGAGTACTGGGGCGGAGCAATCACACTGCCAGGGAAAAGGGCCCTGGGAAAATGAGTGCCCCAAGTGAGGGGAAGGGCACTCAGAGTCTGAGGACTCAGGTAGAAGTAACAGTGGGGGTGGGGGTGGGGCAAATTTCAGACCTTTTTGATTGAGACCAGAGCAATGTATTCTGTGATCAATAGACCTCTAACTGAACTGGAACTGGGATTTCTGGCAGCTTTCCGTGAAGCCATTAGAATGTGTTGTGGGAGATACGATTTTCATCTTTTGGGAAGGAATTTCCTGTCAAAACACCATGCTCAAATCACTTTCTCTGCAGAAGAGAAACAGCCCCACCTACAGTTCCCTCCAGAGCATGCCTGGCACTTCTGTACAGAGCCACGAGGAGAAGGAGAAAAGCAACCCTGGCCAGAAGAAATCGCGAATAACCAAGGTAAACCCCGCTGTGTGGGCCGCCAGAAGGATAGGGAGGGCTAAACGAGCCTCCCCTGTTAGAACTGACCTCAAACCAGGGGCAAGGACTCCCAGTAAGAAGCAGGATCCTTTGCAAAAGGAGGCGCTGCAAGGAATACAACCAATAATGCAGAAATTTCAGGAATCCAAACTCTTTGGGCCCCGCCGCTCCCCATGCAACACAAGATTCGAGGGCCATGAATGACACTGCACAGAACAGTATACCCAGGGACATCCTCTGATAGTCAGTGTTGGACTTAAAAGATGTTTCTTTTGCTTTCTGGTTGACCAAGACTCTCAGCTGCTGTTTGCTTTTGGATGGCAGGACTCGGAATCTCCGGTCAAGACTGCTGGACAGTCCTACCACAGGGTCCAAGAACTCCCCTATGATTTTGGGGGAAACACTGAGCCAGGACTTAAAAGATCTAAAACTAGGAGAAATTATTTTATTTTATTTATTTATTTTTTATTTTTTTATTTTTAAAGATTTTATTACTTTATTGTTGTTCAATTACAGTTGTCTGCATTCCCCTCCCCCCCATCACTCTCCCCCACCCAAGCCAATCCCACCTCCCTCCTTTGCTCCCTCCCTCCCCCTTGGTTATGTCCACGTGTCCTTTATAGTGGTTCCTGAAAACCACTGCCCCCACTGTCCCTTCCTCCCTTCCCTCTGGCTATTGTTTGTTCCTAATTTCAATGTCTCTGGTTACATTTTGCTTGCTTTTTTCTTTTGTTGATTATATTCCAGTTAAAGGTGAGATCATATGTAGAAGGAGAAATTCTGATATGATATGTAGACACATCATTTAGCTAATAATCTAGCTACCTCGAACCATGTGGCATTTTGTGGCTATAAAGTATGAGCACAGAAAGCCCAGATTTGTCAACAAGCAGTCAGGTTTCTTGGGTTCCTGCTCGAACCTGGCAAAAGGAGTCTGATTGGATTTGCCAAAGAAACTATAGCGCACCGCCCCGGGGTAGCCGCCTGCTTGAGAGCCATGGCAGCCACCTGCAAGCTTTTAAGGAAGCTGGAAAGCCTTCCTTGGGACAGCCTATCACCGTTTGTGCCTGCTACCAAGTGCTGAGCTTGCTGGACCAAAAAGGAAATTTATGGCTCACCGCTGGAAGAGTGAGCAGGTACCAAGCAACTCAAAACTCTTAAGTTAAAGCCCTCCTCCCTTCTCCTGGAGTCTGACCTGACTGTGCTGATGCATGACTGTGCTGAATATAGAATGTGCATCGGGAAAGAAAGAGGACTATTAACCTCTGATAAGAAGGAAAGTAAGCACACAACAGGAAATTTAAACTATTAGAGGCTATCCAGGTACCTTCATAGGTGGCAGCTAGGCACGGCCCCAGTCATGAGAGAGAGGACCAAAGGGAACAGTCTGGCTGACTGCTAAAGGAACATCTACTTTTAAAAATTTAATCTTTATTATATGTTTTTTCCATTACCATGTAGTCCCCTTATACATCCCTGCCCCTAGCAGTCGGCACAGTGTTGTCCATGTCCACGGCTAAAGGAAATTTAAATGCTTTGGTACCTATCCTAGACTTGTCCCAAGTCAACCCCGAATATTTGACTGCGGACTTAAAGAAAGCTGAGAGCTGGGGTTTTGAACCACCTATATTAGCCATGGCTCACAGGGCTTGGGATTTCCAAAGCCCTGTGTGCCAGAAGAACAGTCCTAGGACAGACCCTCATTAGAAAAAAAGAAGGGAAGCAATACCCAGGGCAGGCAGTGTCTGTGTGAGGGCTGGCAGCAAGACTTTACCCAGGTGCCGAAGGCCTGCGGATGGAAAATATTTGTTAGTTTTTGTGGATACCTTTGCAGGATGGGTAGAGGCCTATCCTGCTGGAACTGAGGAATCACCGGAGGTAATGAAAACCCTACTGAAAGGAAGAATTCCTTGCTTTGGTCTACCTGGCAGCACCCAGAGCAATAATGGACCTGCTTTCGTTTCAGAAATCACACGGAAGGTTAGTAAATTTTCAGGAATTCAGTGGAGACTCCACACGGCACAGAGACCTCAGACTTCTGGGGAGGCCGAGAAAGTGAATCACACCTTGAAGAAAAATGCAGCCAGACTGTGTCAAGAAACTCATCTCCATTGGGATCAAGTTTTATCTACTGCCCTGCTGAGGATAAGGGTGGCTCCTCAAAATGGGGTTCAATTGAGTCCTTTTGAAATTGTCTGCAGGTGACCTTTTCAGGCTATGACTGGAGTGGGAGATATGTATGGAGATTGAGCAGTGAAGGCAAAGGACTATGTACAACATTTAAGTGAGACCTTAGCTGTGATTAAGACCTTGCTGTATCAGAGCTCTCTCCCCCACAGGTTTGCTACGTTCTCTTGAGCCTGGGGATAAGGTGCTACTCAAGACTTGGAGGACATGCCCTGACTGGTGTGGCTCAGTGGGTTGGGTGTTGCCCCACAAACTGAAAGGTTGCTGGTTTGATTCCTGGTCAGGGCACAGGTCTGGGTTGCGGGCCAGGTCCCTGGTCATCGGCGTGTGAGAGGCAACTGGTTGAT
Source organism: Macrotus californicus (assembly GCA_007922815.1). Lineage (NCBI taxonomy): Eukaryota > Metazoa > Chordata > Mammalia > Chiroptera > Phyllostomidae > Macrotus > Macrotus californicus. Next base: position 54,095 of record VMDR010001719.1, read on the forward strand.
GTTTTTCTCCCTCTCTTTCTCTCTTCCTCCCAGCTCACTCTAAAAATAAATAAATAAAATCTTACCCTCCCCCCTCCCCTCCAAAAAAGGCTTGAAGACAGGATCCCCAGAAAGCCAACCAGAAGAAAGAGGCCTGGAACTTATGCTGAGCAAACTTTCATTTCATGTCTTACAGGCACTTGTTTTCCCCTGAAAAGGGCATTGGGGACCTACGGCAACTCTAAAGGACAGGGACGTGTTTTCTTTAAAGAAACAAAACAAAACGCTAATGTAGGTCCAGCTGGAACATGTGCAACTGTCGTCAACCGTGCTAAAAACCATTCTAGACGGATTGCAACACCTCCACTAACGTACCTTCTACCTTTAGTCACATCAGACTGCTTGCAGGATGGTTCCTGACATGTGGAAGGACCGTCTTTTCAACAGCAAAATGATTTAAAAATAATCTTACCTGCTTCTGTGTTTTTTTAATTTGTATTTCTTTAATTAATCCAGTCTTATAGAAATGCTATAATTGAAAACTAGCAGAATGATAGTGGAACTTGAGCTAAAGCTTTCAGTTTTAGTCATAGGTGATAGGTTTACATGATGAAGGCACGTGGAAGGCTGTTGTTCCAGGAACTGGAATGCATGACCCATGTGACTCCTGAGCCGTTCTGTTCCAGGGAGGGAACATCTGTGACGTAGATAAAAAATTGTTGACCAACAGCTAAAGAAGTACCAGGAAAATCATCTCTGGACTGCAACTCTCATCCTATTCATCTTTTTTCCCAACGCTTTACTGACCCTTTCTTCTCCTTATGAAAAGATCGGCTTGAGATGAGATGTGAAGATGGATTTCAGGGTACACAACCCGCCGTCTTCTCAGATTGCTGGCGTCTGAATAAAGTGCCCATAAAGATTCAGTCTCTGTCTCTGCTTATTCGTCCTGGTGGTGACAGGCAGCACAAAAGCCAGCTTTCCAGTTTCAGCTGTACTTTAGTTGTGGTTTCTTCGATTAGTTCCTCTAGACCATGCGTCCTCAGTCTCTGCAGCCCTGACATTTGGGACTGGGTAACTCTGTGTTGCGCAGGGCTGTCCTGTGCACTGTAGGACGTTTAGTGGCACTTTTGGCCTCTACCCACTAGATAACAGTAATAGGCCTCCTCCCTGCCTTAGTCATGACCATCAAAAATGTCCCCAGACACTGACAATTGTCCCTGTGAGAACCACTGCTCTAGACATCACTACAGGTAAAATCTCCATGTGACATGCCGAGGCCAGCCCTGGGGTTATCCCATCGAAGTGGGATTGTTTTAATGAATCGTTCGCTCACAAATCTCATTTGTAGTCAACTGAGCTCTGGAGAAAAGACAGAGCCACTCTTTAGTGAACACCAGGTCTCGATCAGGACTCGGGCCCACTCAATTTGTGTCATTTATTTATCATATTCTCCCTCCTTCCGGGGCCTTTGATGTGGAGCCTGACTCTTTCTCAGAACAACTGGCCATGTTTTGTGGATCACTCACCCATGAGTCTGGGCTGTATGTAGGGTTTCTTCCCCATCAGAGCCCTCCTCACGTTGTCTTCTGAGTGCCGGTTTGTCTCTCTGCCCCCGTGGACTTCAAGGCCCATGACAGCAGAGATGATGACCATCTTGTTCACTACTGGACTCTCAGCATCTAGGTGGGATGTGGGAGGTACTCAGTAAGGATTTGTTGAATGACTGTGTAATAGAAATTAGAATGTATTTGCATCAGCTGTGAGTCGGAAGTGCAGAATTTAGCTACAGCTCACTTCATTTACGATACTCGTGACTTCTATTTATTAAGAGCCTACTCTAAGCCTACTACAAGTACTTTATGTGTTATCTTGCTAAAGGTAAAACAACCTTATGAGATAGATATTATTAATCTTATTTGAAAGACGAGGAAACTGAGGCTCAGAGAGAGTTCCTGATTTAGGTGATCACATAGTAAGACGCCCAGATGTGGACCTAGGCTCACCTATTTGCCAGTCCTAGTCCTCTTTGATAGGTTCTAGACCACTCTTGTTTAGGCAACGCCTGTGTGTTGGCTCTTTTGTGTATAGAATGAGTGGTTCATGAATAGGGACCAGAAAAACGACTTCATCATTCTGTACAACTTAGATCTGCCCACTGTTGCCTCTCTGAGAGATCTGCAGGGACATGGAAATAATCTCGTTACACAAAATTGTCTTAGTCCATTTGGGCTGCTGTAACAAAGGTGCCACAGACTGGGTGACTTACACATTTACTTCTCACACTTCGGGAGGCTAGGACGCCCGTGATGAAGGCACTGGCAGATTCAGTGTCTGGTCTGAGCTCACTTCTTGGTTCATGGAATTGTGGTTGCATGACAGATGGGGCAAGGCAGCTCCTTGGGGTTTCCTTTCTAAGGGCACTCATCCCATTCAGGAGGGCTCCATTCTCACGCCCTAGCCCTAAGCACCTCCCAAAGGTCCCACCCTCAAATACCAACACACAGGGCCCTAGGTTTAACACATGAATTGGAAAGGAACACAAGCATTTAGTTGACAGCGAAAACCTTGTCTAGAATGGCGTTAGCAGTGACAGGTTTCACAGGGGCCGAGTCAGAGAAACTGCTTTAGTTTGGAATCTGGGGAGTGGGTGTGTACATGTACTGGAAAAGGTACAAGGCAGGATAAAATTTAAGATCTTACCATTGTATAAATTCAATTTCCTTTGTCAAATAGTTGCTCACCCGTGTCTCTGCCTTTTTGAAATGTACCCTCAATCATCCAGTGTTTACCATTTGCTTCCTCAGATTCTTGGTTTTTTAATAAAAAGTGTATGGTGTAAAAATTGTTAACTTAATTTTATCCACTGTCTCCTGAAAGAAATTGCCTGACAGCAAGGACTTACTTCTTCTTGTCACCTTTGCTAGGCCATCAATCACCAGCGACAATGACTGACAATGGCGGGACAGGAAACGGCGTGCTTTCCTGTCAGTGGGTGGCCGGGTCTGAGCCCCTGTACGCTCGGCCCCACTCCTTGGTCGTGGGGAACCTCGAGTGAGGCAGGCACGGCCCTTTCCTTAAGGAATCTGCAGCCTTATCTCTTTCTTCCTCAGGTAGTGGCAGGTAAGAATTGAGGGAAATCTACTTTCCTCCCGTTTAAGGATGTCTTTTTTTTTTAATTTTAATTTTCTTTATTTTGAGAGAGAGGGGAAAGATCTGAGAAAGGGAGAGAAACATCGGGGGAGAGAAACATCGACGGGACGCCCCAGCCCGGACCCGGGCAGCAACCCAGGCATGTGCACAAACCGGGAATCGAACCTAAGACCTTTCGCTTCGCGGACCACGGAGCCACAGCGGCCAGGGCTAAGGATGTGTTGAATAGGCAAAGGGGGCAGAAGCGAAGGGAAGTGGGCGGTGCCTGCCCATCTTGCCCCGACCGGGGACGCCTGCAGCTAGCTGGTAGGAGGCGCTCCAAAGCAGCAGGCTTACGTTTGTAACAGGCAGAGGAGCCGGCACAAAACAAGAAGAAAATCCCGGGCTCTGGAGACACGTTGCCCTCCTTTCCTCTTCTGGGTTTCTTCAGAAGGGACCGGGAGAAACTGGAAGGCCTGGAGGGCGGGGAAGGGGCCAGGGGTCCCGCCGGCTGAGCCTGTGCAGCCGCGTGGAGGGCCCGGGGCGGAGTCCAGAGGACTCCGGACCCACCCTCCCCCGAGCTGCCCCGCCCTCGGCTCCCGAGCCCGGTCCCGGGAACGCACGCCCCGCCGCGGAGGCGCGCTCTGTCCCCAGCGGGGCCGGGGCAGCCTCCGGAGGAGAGGCTTCTGCCCGCCCGGTCGGGGCCACTCCCGCCGCTGCTGCCGGGAGGCGGAGCCGCCGCTGTTCCGGAGCCTGGAACCCGGCAACACCCGGGACCCGAGACGGTGGCGCAGCGGTGCAGCGCCCGCCTGCTGCAGGCCGGCCCCGAGCCCGAGAGGTGACGCCCAGGGCAGAGCGCGCGGGGCGCGTCCGGGGCGGGCGCGGCGGCTCGGGAACGCGGCAGCACCGCGGGGAGGGGAGGGGCAGACCCCACAACCCTTGCCCTCTAACCGGCTCTACCTCTGACTTCCTGAAACCGGCCCAGAGGCCGCGCACCCAGCTTTGGTTGGGGCGGGCAGGCGGGCGCTGAGCAAAGAGTTCGGTGCGGCTTCGCACCCGGGAGCAAATCGGAAAGACGCTTCCTAGAGTCTTAGCCCTGGATCAGACCTCGACCACACACCGGGCGACACCTGGCGCAAGTGGCTTCAACTACAGGGGGTCAAAAGGTGCTTGTTGGAGTCCCTGTCCAACTTTGGTTACTCCTTCTTAGCTGTTTCCTCCTAGAACTGTCTTCAGAGTCTTCTTACTGGCAGGTGTAGGCGTCCAGATGGATGGCCTCTCAGAGCCGCGTGAGGATACAGTCCCCTCCTCACCATTCCCTGAGGCCTGATGAGGCTGCCAGCGCAGCTCACTTCGCGGTCCCTTCTTAAGCTTCAGGACCCTCTCTTCTCCTTAGTCTGCGGGGGCGTGTAAGGGTCATTGGAAGAAGAGTGGGGGTGTTGAGCTGGGCGCGGGAGGGGGTGGGGGTGGGAGGCTGGCTGAGAAGGAGACAGCAGGTAATCTCTAGATTGTATCACAGCTGAAATGCAATCCCTCTGTCCTTCCGGTCCAGAGGATTTGGACTTCTTTCTCTGCTCCATCTGTTGGTGCTCAGCAGCCTGGGGAGGTGACCTGGAAGCTGGGTTTGCCGGGGGGTGGGGCGTGGGGGGGGTGTCTGGCAGAATTAGCCCTGCAGCTCTGCCCAGGGGCTGGCTTATGATGTAAGAACTTTTAAGGGCTTAAGGGACTGCTGGGTGAAGCCTGGCGGCTCTTGCCTCTCTAGGCTGCCTCTTTAGAATTGATTCAGGTTTGGGCAACCTTATCCTTCCTCCCATGCTAGAAACTCAGCTACTAGGGCTCAGGGTCCAGGGTGATAGGGAGAGGCCATGGGAGGTGAGGGAGTGGGCTGGAGCCCCTGGAGCCTGATGGAGGTTGTGCCTTGGCTACAGCAGGTGTTGTAGAAGTATCATTTCAGAATTCTTTTAGAATTCAGACCCGGCCCACATAGGAGCATCCCTTCTCTGCACCTAGCGGCCATCCCCACCTTACACCAGGCTCCACATAGCCTGTGTAAAACCTGAGCCCCAGGCAGGTGGTGTAATGAGATGCCAAACCTGCTGGCTAGACCTCCATCTGCTGTCACTGGCTTAGAGCTGTGGCACCCTTAGAGCTGTGGAAGAAGACACGGTTCCATGAGAAGTCCTGGGTTTGGGGTCGGAATTATTGCTCGCTGGTGTGTGCTTGGGCAAGCCCTGTCCTCTGTTCCAGCTCAGCAATGCCAATATTGTTACTGCCACCCCCTGCTGCCTACCCCCCCAAAAAAAACTCCCCCAATCTTCTTCTTAAACATGTTTTGAAATCTTGTCCATTCAAACAGCCCAGACCAGATAAAGACCTCCGGGCTCCCTGCATGGACCTTGGTGCCCAGCTAGGACACCAGTCCCCTGCTACCCTGAGGAAGGGGCCGGAAGAGGCTTAGGCTTGCTATCCTGCCCTGTTGCCCTCACAGCTGCTAGGTGGGGAGTCTCAGGGGACCAACAGCCTTTCCCTGGGCTGAGGAGGCCCACTGGTTGCCTGGGTGTCTCCTCCCCATGGAGGAGGTAGCTAGGGAAGATCAGGAAGAAGGAGGGGAAAGGGGGGTGGAGGGGGCAGAGTGGATTAACAGTCTCTGGAAAAGGACAGCCTAACCCAGAGCTGAGCCCAGCAGCTTAAGAGTAATGAGGAGCCTTGACATAGGTCAAAGCTGAAGGGGGTGTGGGGCAGCAGAAGGGGAATAGGGCTGTCAGGTCTGTCGTCACCAGGAAGGAGACTCTCCCCACAACTCAGCCTAGCAGCCTCCTCCCCTGCGTCCGAGTTCTCGGCTTGGGCACATGTTGCTAGAGATGGCAGAACCTAGCTGCGGTCCTGGACTGCAGCTCTGGTGGAACCCTGAATAGTACCCTAGCTATTTCTGACCCAGAGCAAGTTCCTTAGAGACCCAGGGAGACCTCCTGGACAGCCTATGCTCTGTGCCTACAGTGCCTTTACCCAGAATAACTCTGACTGGCCAGGGTGCTTTCTCTGGCTGGTCTCACTACTCTGCCTCCAGGTTACCAATAAGAGGTCCTAGTGCTGGTCCCCTCAGGATAACTCCCATCCCCCACATGGCACATGCCCTCTACCTGAGCCTGTAAGAGCTGAGGAATCAGAAGTGTTCCCCACCCGTCCATGGCAAGCTAGCCTCCACAGAGAACCCCAGCAGGCTGGTTCCCTTTCTGCCAATGCCGGAGGGCCTTCAAAGGCCCCCAGCAGGAGACCTCCCTGGGGCCCCACTCACTGGTGGGGTGGTGTGTGCTGTCTCAGTCTTCCCCAGCAAGAGGAAAAAGGACACTGTGGAAATCTGTGAACTACTCCAGCCTCATGGGCCCCATCGCCCTAGCTCTGTGGAAAGCCTCCTGCCCTCTCTGCATGCAGCTGAAACAGTCTCTGTTTTCCTGGCAAGGTGGGGGAGGGGAGGTGTCACTGGGGCAGGCTGGGCATCCCAGGGAGCCTCCCCCTGGGCCTGGCTGCCACCACATTGCTGAGAGGTAAACAAAGCCAGCCTCCCAGGGCTGGGGCGGGAGGGAGGCAGCACCACAGACAGCCACCTTGCCAGGGAGAGGACTGTGTTCCTGCACAGCCTTTCTCTCACCTTGACAAGAAGTGAGCTGTTGGGACCACAGGAGGAGGAGGGAGGGAGGAACAGGCAAGTTTGGGTGGGGGATCTACTCTCTAGCTTTGGTCAGAGTACATTAGCAGTTGTGGTCACCTAAGAGCTCAGGTGGCAAACACAAGGCCCACGGGCTGAATCCGGCCCTCCACCTTGTTTTATCTGGCGGCAGTGCGGGGCTCTCGCTTAACTGTTAAGGAGTAGTTACATTTGGCCTTTTGAAGGCAACTGTGAGGCCGACGTGGCCCCCAGTGAAAATGAGTTTGACCCCCCTGCCTGAGAGGGAAGGGTCTGTCCCCTGCCACCCCATCTCCTTCCATGTGGATCAATTTGCTGTCTAATCTTCCTGCCCCCTTGTAGGAGTCTGAGTCTTGCTGGGGCCATAGGACCACCAGACTTCTGCTTTGGCTGCTTCTCAAAGCTTCTCTAGGCTCTGTCCTAATTTGTGTGCACACTTACCTGCCTGAGTCAGGCCTGTGAGCCGCCTCCTTTTCCCACCACACTAACCTCCCACATGAAAACACATTTCTCCCTCTGGTGTTCGTACCACTTTCTGAGCTGGGGACAGGGATGTCAGACTGACGAACCGGACAAGAGTCAGAGGCAGTACTCCCCACCTCCTTGTTTTCTGAACTGTGGATTTTGCATCTGTGAAGTGGGGATACCTAATAATTAGCAATTAATAGGTTATAGAATGATGTGATCATTTATGAAAAGCGCCTTGTAAACTGCAGGGGGCTTTCAAGGCCACCCTAAGATCAGGGAGTGTCACTGTTAAGAATGTTCCCCCTCTAGCAATGATGTTGGGTTGGTGGGGGGCGGGCAGGCTACACTGCAGGGAGTGTGCAACCTCAAACTCCTGTGTGATGGGCAGCTATTGGCTCAGGTAGTTCCTCAGGGCTTTGGACTTATGATCAGAGCCTGGGCCTTAGTCTTGGGGGAAGGCAAACCTTGTTAGAGGTACCCCTGGGGATGGGGAATAGGGCCAGGCAGGACTCAGGCTGGTGGAAGCCAGGTGGACTGGGGTGGCCCAAGCAGGAGGCAAGCCTGGAGACGCGCTGCAAAGGCCTAGGAGGCGGGACCAGGAGCGCGGAGGGGGCGTGTCCCGTCCTGGCTCAGCCCCCGCCCCCGCCCCCACTGGACTCGTATCCCTTTTCCTCCGCCCTGGCCCACCGGGCCACTGTGCCACTGCAGGTGGCTCAAGGCGTGCGCGCACGCTAGGCGGCAGCTGGGCCGGGCTCTTCGGGGCCCTTTGTGCGGCGCGGGGCGGAGGCGGCGGACTCCCAGGGGAGGGACTGGAGGAGAGGGCGGTGCCCAGGGCCCGCCTGGCCGCTGCCGCAGCCCCCGCCCCCGGCCCGCCCGGCCCGCCTCGCCCGCGGCCGCAGCGTGGCCGCGGCGTCAGCAGCAGCAGGAGCAGCAGGAGCAGCACCACAGCAGCAGCAGCAGCGGCGGCGGCGGCGGAGCGGCCCGCGCGGATGTTTATGTCGGGCCGCGGTGTCTCTCAGCAGCATGGCGGATTACCTGATCAGCGGAGGCACGGGCTACGTGCCCGAGGATGGGCTCACTGCGCAGCAGCTCTTCGCCAACGCCGACGGTCTCACCTACAAGTAAGCGCAGGGGCCTTGGCCCCACTTGGGTGCGCGGACCAGCGCCGCGATCCCCCGACTCCGGCCCTGCACATGCACCGCTCCCCCTTCGGTGACAGCCGCGTTCCCGGGCCGGATACGGGCCCCTTGGGCGGGGAGGGGGAGTGGGGAGGGCTGGGCAAGGGAAGGAAGGCCGCGCGTGCAGAGAGCTGATGGACGTGGCACAGCGACAGCGCGGCCCTAGGTGCCGTGCCCCGTTTCTGACTGGATCCGGTCCCCTCCCCCTCTCATGGGCATCTTGGCTGCACGAAGGGGCCTTGGGGCGCGTGGGAACACGAGACATGGGAGTTACGGAGACTTTTACAAGACCTTGGTCCAGGACGTCCTCTCTCTCTCTCACTCGCAGCGTCTCGAGGAGGGCAGGGTGGTCCTGGGGCCCAGGTACGACAGCGGCTTGGGTGTAGCCCCCAGGAGAGACCCCGCTGGACGGTTGGGATGGCTCCTTTTTTCCACTGCCCAGTCCTCTTTCCGCTTGGCCCCTGCCGGTCCACAGGTTAGCACTACTGCCCCCACGGCCATGAGTATTCTGTGACTGCCACCTCCAAGCCCACCCCACAGGGGAATTTGGAGGAGATCAAGACCTATCTATTTGCCTCTGGCTTAGGTTGCTTTTCTATGGGCCCTGGGCCAGTGTCCTGCCGGCTGCAGGCCTGGCACTAGCTCTCCTGGCTGCAGGACTATGTCCATGCCAGGAAGGAGCATCAGAACCTCGGACCTGGGTGGAGTGGGGATGCTGGCCAGCCAAGAGCACCGGCCCCCCAACACCCACCCCGTCTCCTGCCAGTCCCTGCCCTTGCCTGTGAGCACTCCTGGGCAGGCAGTTTCCCTAGACACCAAGATACCAGGTCACTCCTCAGGAGCGTCTCCTCCTGCCTGCCCATAGCTGGGGTGTGGGCCAGGTGAAGGGTGTATATAAGCAATACTGAGAAAATGTCAAGGGGTCAAGACTCTTGCATTTCTTCTCCAGCCTCTAAGTGAGCCATGCAGCTTCTTCACTGTACAGAAAGAAGAACTACCAAGGGTCAGGGGCAGTTAGGAATTTTTTCTTTGGTAGTCTTTGATGACAGGGGAGAGAGTTATCTCTTTGATGTTTTTTTTTTTTTTTTTTTTTTACTGGAGTCTGCCAAGGAAACTCCCTGAGGAAATTTCTAGGAGTTGCTCTTGGCCCTGGGGCAGGTTAAAGACCCCACCCCTCCCATTCACCCTGTTGCTTTTCCTTCCTGTGCTGGGGTGCCTGCTGCTTTGCTTAGTCAGGTTGGGAGGGTTCCTGAACTGTGGAACATTTGCTCCAGTGAGTCTGTCAAGGCCCTGATTTCAGGTGTATTGAGCCCAGGCAGCCCCTGGGCTGTGGCACTGTGCTCTCTACACCTGTGCAGGCCTCCACCCCCTTCTGGGGCTTGCTGTGACCACGGCCCACTTTTTGGCTGGGGCCCCAGAGTTCTGGCTCTAACTGTAAGGCCCCTTCCTCTCCTTTCCCACCTCAGGCATGTCTGTTGGTGGCTCCAGTCCAATGGGGCAGGCACTTGCTGATGTCTGCTCTGTCAGAACAGGCCCTGCCCTGACCCTCGGCTGCATGCACCTTCTCCTGCGTGGTGTGCGTGTTGCACTGCACTTCTGAATTGTTCTCAGGCTCATTCCGTGTTGACTTATTGTCCCTCCCTATCAAGATTGAGAAGTTTTTCCCTGGCTGGTGTGGCTCAGTGGGTTGGGCATCATCCCACAAGCCAAAGGGTCACCAGTTTGATTCCGGGTCGCAGGGCACATGCCTGCCTTGCCAGCCAGGTCCCCCAGTTGGGGGAGTGCCAGAGGCAACTGATCAATGTTTCTCTTGCACATTGATGTTTCTACCTCCCTTTCTCTCTCTTTAAAAATGAATAAAAAATAAATGGAATCTTTAAAAAAAGATTGAGAAGTTTTCAGTGTATCTGCCATGCGTGGCATTGTGGGAACTTGTGTTCCTTGAGGAACTCTGAGCCCTGGAGGCAGTGGACACCTTGGGCAATCTGCCTTGGTGGTGCCCCAGAGCCATAGGCCTTCCACTGCCTTTGGCTGCAGCTCTCTGAGCTGGAGTCAGCAAGATGTCAGTGGGGGGAGCATAAGGGTGCTTCAGCCCTAAATGGGCAGTGGGGGTCAGAGGGTCCCAGTCTCTGCCCCTCTCCCCAACCCCCTGCTGCCTCCTATGGCATGGCAGGCCCTGCCCCTTTCAGGTACCCTTTCTCACCCAGTAACACTCACTTTTCTCTCTTCATAGCGACTTCCTGATTCTCCCAGGATTCATAGACTTCATAGCTGATGAGGTGGTGAGTACCTCTTCTGCTGACCAGGAGGAGAGGGGCTGTGCATATGATGGAAGAGGCTGATTTCTTGCTCAAGGGGGGATGTGGGAGAGACTTTTCTTGGGAATGTGGTGGATGTGTCTTTCATTGCTGCCAGAGAAGCTAGCACCGTGCAGTAAGTTATGCTTAATGGGACAGAGGCAGCTGCGGGGACTCAGGGGTATCCTGAGTGGTGGGCCTGGCCTAGGGCCAGAGGGTTGGTTCTCTTTCACAGACAGAGCCAACCGTGAGGTTCAGAAGGTCCTGGGAGGGGGTGGGCATGCACATAGCTGCCGAATTACCATAGACCGGAAGGGTTGGGTTTTGCCTAAAATGCTGAGGAAGGACATGAAAGAAGTCAGTAAAATTATGGAGACTTTGAATGAGGGGGACAGACTTGTTCATGGTTCTAAATATATAAGAACTGGCAAGAGGGTTGAAGAAGTTAGATTTTCGACAATTCCAAGGAAACACAGTACCTTGCTCACTGGAGGGGCTCGGCTGCAAGCCAAGGGAAGGAACAATGAATGCCCTTTATGTAATTAACATATGACAAACTCACAGAATCCGGGGGGTAGTGCTCGTGGATGTAACTCATTTCACAGCAGTTAGTCTGTGATGAGTTCATACTCACTAAAAACATCGTTCCTCTTGTCGCTGTTATCACTGATGTTTACTTAGGTCTGGTTCTCATGAAAGGCCAGGGGGCCTGCATGTGCCCGGTCACTTACATGTTGGAGAAGGGTCGATCCAGCCCGTGTAACCAGTGCTGACCCAAACAGATTTTTAAGGGGAAATTTGGGCTGTTCTTGATATTTGCCTTATGACAGCAACCAGGAAGCCTTCTTGGCTCAGCTGTTCAGTTTAACGATGATTACCAAGCACCCTGGCTTTGTGCCAGACCTGGGCAGGGTGCTAGGAAAAGAGATAGAAAAGATCCCTCCCGGCCATGGATGGTCTCCTGTCCTGCGGCCTCTGACAGGAAGGCTGTGCTCTTCTGTAGTGTGATGGGAGGGGAGAAAGAGGAGTTTTCTAGACTGTGGGTTCAGGGCTCTGAACCAGGGTCTGTGGATGGACTTCTGGGACTTGTGATTCTCCAAAAATCGTGTACCAGAGTCCGTCTGACCATTCTGGGATCCATAGCTGTTGGCCTGGATGTCAGGATCTGGCCCTACCTACCATTCATAGGCACATGGCTCCCGAATGTATACTAGCAGCCTTGACCTTTCCTTGAACTGCAGGTCCTTAGTCATCTACTCTCCTGGATGCCTGAAGACTTCTCATGCTTCTCCCTCCCAGGCATCAGCATTTCCCGCATGGACCTGCCTCTCCTCTTCCTGAGACGTGCCCCCCACCCCGCCCCACCTCCCGTGGCTTCTCTTCTCAGAATTTAATCTAAGCTCCTGCCCGTGGCTTTCGAGGCTGCAGTCCCTTGCCCCTACCCCACCTGCCTCTTGCCTCTGGGCCCCACGGCCCCTGCCTCTCACCTGTCCTGCTACCCCATTGGCATTTTTCTTTCTTAAGCACACGCAGGAAGACTGGAACTCTGAGACTGCTTTCACAAACAGCTCCCTCTGCCTGGAAAGACAGTCCCTCAGACTTTGATTGGCTTTTACGTGTCATCTCCCAAGAAAGAGGCTTCCCCACCCACCACGTTCCTCTTCCAATGGGCACATCACCTCCTTGCTTTTCTTTGGAGCCTTCGTCCCAACTGAAATCATTTCATACATGTGTTTCGTGCTTGTCTTCCCCTTCAAGTAGAATTTAAACTCGGGGAGAGAGAGCAGGGGCCCCGTCCACTGTGTGCACTGCTATATTCCCGGGCCTGTCCTGGTGCCAGGTACACACAGAAGCTCAGCAAATGTTTGCTGAGTGAACGATAAGCTCACACAGACCGTGCCTTCACCCCCAGGACCTGACTTCAGCTCTGACTCGGAAGATCACGCTGAAGACGCCACTGATCTCTTCCCCCATGGACACTGTGACAGAGGCCGACATGGCCATCGCTATGGCTGTGAGTTGAGCACCTGGGTGGGGACCCCAGGGTTGAGGGGACGGAGTAGGGTGGGCTGGCATCAGGAAGAATGGGAATCAGAGGTGGGGTTTGCAGAGTGAGGAGGCTGGCGCCCCGGCTCTGACCCTGCTTCCCCTCCACCCCAGCTGATGGGCGGCATCGGTTTCATTCACCACAACTGCACCCCAGAGTTCCAGGCCAATGAGGTGCGGAAGGTCAAGGCAAGTACCAGACCCGTCCCCAGAAAGGAGATGCCACCTGGCGGCCCCCGGCTCACAGACCCTCTCGGCCTCCCTTGCCAGCCCTGCAGGCTGGTGCATTCCCTAGCTGATTGCTTTGGGGGTCTTGTCTTCCCTTCTCCACATGGGGGCACAGGGCCCAGCCCTCATTTCCCATGAGTCCCTCACCCCATTGAGGGCCCTGGATTCCCACAGAGGTGGCATGACCAGGCTGTAGACCACGTCCAGCTATCTCCCAGCCTTTTGCTTCCTGTGTCTCTGCCCACAGAAATTTGAACAAGGCTTTATCACGGACCCCGTGGTGCTGAGCCCCTCACACACCGTGGGCGATGTGCTGGAGGCCAAGATCCGGCATGGATTTTCTGGCATCCCCATCACGGAGACAGGCACCATGGGTAGCAAGCTGGTGGGCATCGTCACCTCCAGAGACATTGACTTTCTTGCAGAGAAGGACCACACCACCCTCCTCAGTGAGGTACCTATAGGGCAGGGAAAGCGTGGCTGGGGCAGAGAGAGGACCCCAAGGTGTCTGTGACCAGGGACCAGAGGGAGGTCTGGCTCCCTTCTCTCTCACCTGCCAACCTGCAGGCAAATGTTCCTGGCCCCACAGGTGATGACAACGCGGAATGAGTTGGTGGTGGCTCCAGCAGGTGTGACGTTGAAAGAGGCAAATGAGATTCTGCAGCGCAGTAAGAGAGGTACCAGGAAGTAGGCAGGAAACTTAAACGCCCCAGCCTGGCTCCCTGTACCCCAGTCCACCAGTTCCTTTACAGCTTTGCAGGTTGTCCCAGCAACCCGACTGGGCCTTGGGGAAGCATGATTTCTCGGGTCCTTCTTGGCTTAGGAAATTCTACCCCTTATTCAGCATATTCACAGTACGTCACCCCTAAAACTAGTCCTGTGAAATGTTCATCATGAAAAAAGGTCTCTTACAAATCTGAAAAATGCCCTTGTCTATATTCCCCATCTTACGGGAAGAATTGTCCATTCACTTATTGAAGGCTCTGAGAGGTCCTGCGGTTGAATGTATTTGACAGTATTCTTTAGGTCCCTGCGGGAGAGACACTGGGACATGCTCCCCTGGCCCCTACTGGAGTGTTCTCTGGGGTTGGAATTGTATAGGGCACATGCTCCTCCCTGCAGGACAGCCTCATACTTGTGCCCTGGCTGGGTGTTTTCAATCACTGTGGCCCGTGGCCCAGCAGGTGAGAGGCTGCCGTTGCTCAGGGGCTGCCACCCCAGCCCGGGCAGGCCATAGGGCAGGAAGAGCTCCCGGAGCCCACTTGGCTGCAAGGTTTCTTTGCTCCCTGTTCCTTGAGAAGAGGTCCAGGTCCTTAGGAGCGCTTGCTGGGTGGGTGCTGTCACCTAGCGGCTGGTTTGGGTACTTCAGTGGAATCTCTGGCTGGGGCATCCCCCACCCCTAAACCTCCCCCCCACTCCATCCCCCAGGCTACTCTCTCATCTCACCTCTGCATTCCCCCTCAGGGAAGCTGCCCATTGTCAACGATCAAGACGAGCTAGTGGCCATCATTGCCCGCACCGACCTGAAGAAGAACCGGGACTACCCCCTAGCCTCTAAGGATTCCCACAAGCAGCTCCTGTGCGGGGCGGCTGTGGGCACGCGCGAGGACGACAAATACCGCCTGGACCTGCTCACCCAGGCGGGCACCGATGTCATCGTGCTGGTACGGGCACTGCCCTGGCGCTGGAGGGGGTCAGTGGAGTAGAGGCCTTGGAAGACCTAGGTTCGCCTCTAGTTAAGCCTGGAGTCAGAATGAGGAGAGTCAGTGGTACTCTGGCAGCTCCGGCCAACTGCGGGCGCTCTGAGGGCCCCGTTCTGGCTCGTGTCATGGAGAGCCTCCCATTTGCCAGGCCCTGCGCGGAGACCTTCCTTCTCATTTAATCCTCCCAGCAGCCCCCGGGGCCCAATTACCACGCCCCTTGTCAGATGAAGAACAGGAGGCTGATGAACAGGTGGTGGGAACCGGATGGCCCCAGGGAGCCGCGCTGTGCAGCCCTTCATCAGCCGGGTGGAAGGGCTGTCTGCTCTGCAACCCAGCACTGATGGTGCTTAACCTTTTGGGGAAGTGGGCTCTTTGGAGAATCAGCTGAGAGCTGTCAGACACCTTCCCAGGGGAAGAACAAAAAGAGCATTCTCACAACACTTTTTATGCGATTTCAGGAGTTTGTCCACTCAAGGCACTCAAGAGTCCCCTCCCCCAGGGCAGACCCTCAGCTGTCATAGCCTAAGCTGTCCTGTCCCCCTCCTCTCAGGACTCATCCCAAGGGAACTCCGCATATCAGATCGCCATGGTCCACTATATCAAGCAGAAGTACCCCCACCTTCAGGTGATTGGGGGGAATGGTGAGTGTGGAGCCCCCTCTCACGGCTGGCCCTTGTCCCCTCTCTGTGTAACTTCCTGTCGTTCAGCATCCCAAGGTGGTGGCATCACTTCTACAGGGGAGGCGGGGGGCTGAATGAATGGACTTGGGTCACTGTAGGCTGGGGAGGGGGGCCAGACTGGGGTCCCAGAAAGCCCCAGGGCAGGGCGGGAGCATCCTGTCCTCACACTGTTCCTCTTCCTCTGGCATTCCCTCCTGCCCTGCCCCACCCCCGCCCCAGTGGTGACAGCAGCTCAGGCCAAGAATCTGATTGACGCTGGTGTGGACGGGCTGCGTGTGGGCATGGGCTGCGGCTCCATCTGCATTACCCAAGAAGGTGGGTGTCGGCAGGAGAATGACTACCACTTGGAACACCCCACTGGCCCTCCACAGGCCCCGGGGCCTCACTCTTGTCCCATGGATGCACGCTAGGTGCTTGCTCTGCCAGGCCCCTTCCCGGGATGGTGGGTTCAGGGGGGACCCGGCCTCGGACTCTACCTGTCTGGCCGGCTCACTTAGGAGCAGCACACGTAAGGTGAAGTTGCTGAGGGATTTAGGTGTATACCAGCCTGCTTTTCAGATTCCGGTCACGGAGGCCCAAGCTAGGGGCCCAAAGCTGGTGTGACTTCTTGTCTGAGGGGCTTGTTGGAAGCCTGCTCAGGGTCTGGATCAGCTCTGTGACAAGGCAGATACTTAAGACAGGGCGACAGCATGTCCTTGAATGCTAGGGTTATATACCTTATCACCATGTGGTGAGAGGGAGGGAGGGGTTCCACTAGTCACCAAGCCTTTTTGCAGGAAAGATTCCCGGACATGGAGAGAGGGAGAGTGGGACCCTGACATGTGTCCCCATGTGGTTGAGGGGTGCACCCTGCAGCCTGGTGTCTGACTGGTGTGCCCTTGTTTGGCCTGAGGAAATGGGTCTGGCCCCTCTAGTGAAGGTCATTTCTCCAGAACACTGAGTGACCCATTGAGGCTTCTCTGCCTGAAACACCTCCCTTTCTGGTCTTCAAAACCTCTGCTTTTAATTTTCTACAATTCACTGTAGCTGACCACCGTGGTGAAATGTGGGCCTTCCGCTCAGTCACTTAAATACTAGTTGGGCACCTGCTATGTGTCAGGCCCAGTTCTGAACCTTGGGATGCAGGCGGGACAGAACAAAAGACTCCTCTGGGGAAGGCCTCTGCCCTGCTTCATCTGGCCTCACACCCGTCCCTAGATAAGTGCTGGTTCCTTAGAATTCCCACTTAAAACCTCAAACTTAAGGACCTTGGGCAATTAAACTTAAACAAATGAAAGCCCATAAAAGCCAGAAGAGAACAGGAGTGCCTAGTAGCAGGCTTCGCAAATGAAAGCTTCGAAGGGGAGCTTGTAAATGGAGAGAGGTGAGGCTGGGGCCACTGGGCCTGAGTGTGCCTGTGTGGAGTGGGCACGGCCCTGCAGGCCAGTACGGACCCCTCCCCCGCATCAGAGTTCCCCATAACCTTGTCATGAGTGGGGTGGTCTGGGTCCCTGGGATGCAATCACCCTGGTGTTGTTTGTCGCCCCCTATCTTGTGCCTAAGAAACATCATCCAGCCCTGTTTTTCCCCATGGAAGGAGAGCACAAGGAGGAAGGGGCGTGCCCCTGGCCCCTCTGTTGCTGTTGACATCTCTGTCTTGTGTCCCATTCCACAGTCATGGCCTGTGGTCGGCCTCAGGGCACTGCCGTGTATAAGGTGGCCGAGTATGCCCGGCGCTTTGGGGTGCCGGTCATAGCTGATGGTGGCATCCAGGCTGTAGGGCATGTGGTCAAAGCCCTAGCCCTTGGAGCATCCACAGGTGAGGGGGTCCACTGGGCACTGGGCAGGCCCGTGGGGGGCTGAAGGCTGGAGGGGCAGGGGGAGGGCTGTGGGCTAGAGGCACTGACCCCGCCCCTCCCACCACTGCAGTGATGATGGGCTCCCTGCTCGCCGCCACCACAGAGGCGCCCGGTGAGTACTTCTTCTCGGACGGGGTGAGGCTCAAGAAGTACCGGGGCATGGGCTCTTTGGACGCCATGGAGAAGAGCAGCAGCAGCCAGAAGCGATACTTCAGGTGCCCTGCCCCTGAGCCCTGGCCCCAGGCAGATCAGCCCACAGCCCTTCAAGGGTCCATACATGCCTTTGACTTCCCAAGATGGCACTGAATCTCTATATTATATTTCTGGAAACTGAGTCACAGGGTACAAGTAGCAGACCTGGGACCGTGCCTGGGTCTCCTGCCTCAGGACCCTGGCTTTTTCATGCTTTAGCCCAGGGAGTGGCTGCTTTGGAGGTCCTTCTGGGTGGTACCCCCTCTGATGGTGCCCCTGAGAGGTGGGGTGGGGTCCCCTGAGCCATGGGCTGCCTAGCTCAGTCTCCCCACCCTCCATGCAGTGAGGGAGATAAGGTGAAGATCGCACAGGGCGTCTCAGGCTCCGCCCAGGACAAAGGCTCCATCCATAAGTTCCTGCCCTACCTCCTCGCTGGGATCCAGCATGGCTGCCAGGATATCGGTGCCCGGAGCCTGTCTGTCCTTCGGTGAGTGCTGTGAGCAGGGGGAAGCAGGTGGGGGGCACCTGGGAGGCTCCCGGCTCCCCCATCCTCTCTTCCCTCTCTCTTCCTCCTCTGCCCCTGGTGCCCTGATCTGCTCTGTCGACCTGCCTGCAGGTCCAGAATGTACTCAGGGGAGCTCAAGTTTGAGAAGAGGACCATGTCGGCTCAGATTGAGGGTGGCATCCACGGCCTGCACTCGTAAGTGTGGTGGCCCCTTGCCCCAGCTGGCTGGCAGTGGGTCGGGCAGGTGGGGCTGTGGTTCAGGGACCCCATGGGCCATCCGCACCAGAGATGGACGCTGCTGCGGGATGTTCCCATCACCCTCTCCTATAGGGTCCAGCCTGCTCTTGAACCCTGCCCTTCTCCCCTAGGCAGGCAGGCCCCTCCCTTCCCCTCAGGCATCTCCCCTGAGCAGGTCACGGGGAGATGTAGCCAAAAGCCCCTCCTAGGCTCCCTGTCCCTTGCTTGCTTAGAAGCTTAGTGGTTGGTGGCAGGAGCTGGCAGTGTTGGGTTCTTGCTGGTGGCGGCCCCAGGCAAGCAGGTATCAGCTGGGGACATGAGCCCTCTGGCAGGGAGAAGGGCAGAGAGACAGATGCCAAGGCCAGTGCAGGGGCAACCATGGGTGGGGGCAGTGCTAGTAGCAGGCATGTGGCCCCGCCTGGTAGAAAGGGCCTGTCCCCCCCAGGCATAGGCGGGCATCTAACCTGTGTCTCTTTCTGCCCCATCCTCCCATAGATATACCTTTCTGCCGTGTAAGTAACTGCGCTGCCCGGGCCAAGCGTAGAGTAGAGCAGGGGCACTTTGGGTGGGGGACCTGGGCTAGGGCGGGGGGAGCACTGCATTGGGGGTGACACTGGGGTGTAATTATGGGGCACGGACCCTAGGACTAGCACTGTGGTGGGGGCAGCCAGCAGTGGCCCTTTCTCTGGCAGATACATCCCCTTCTGGAGTACAGAGAGATGTCCCTGACCACGGGTCGAGGCTGCCCTGTCTTGGACTGGACCCGGTGACCACAAGGGGCCTAGGCCACTGTGCGTGCAGGGGTGGGGTGGAGACTTGGGCAGCAGAGGTTCAACCTGGTCTGAGCTTGCTCTGTGAGGGTGGGCCATGCCTTCCTGAGCAGTTTCTCCACCCCGGTACTGAGGACAGTCCACTCAGCTGCGGCTGTGGCCTGGAGCATGGCTGTCTCAGGACGTGGGAAGGACAGAGGCACAGGGCCTGCTCTCTCCTCCCTCCCACCCCCCGTGGCTGGGCAGCAGGGCTTCTGCAGTTCACTGCCTCTCCTGCATCCCCGGGCCCCTGACACCTCTGGGTCTGGGTGGGAGGATCTGGGAAGGGAGCAGGGTCCACACATTCACTTTCAGTTCCCCTCTTGCCTTGTCCCCACAGTTACGAGAAGCGGCTGTACTGAGGACGGTGGTGGAGGCCGAGATGGTGGAGGGGGTGCGCCCCAGGGCCCCCCTTTAGGCACAGCCTCCCTCCACAACTGAGCAGTCCACAGATTTGCACTACGGGTTCCCCAGCTCCTTTCAAAGGAGCGAGGAGGAGAGGCCCTGAGGGTCCATGGCCTCTCGCTGGGCATCCCCCACGGAGTCAGGACTGCTCCTGGGGCCTGGCTGCCCGGGGAGCCTCCGGGTTCTCCCTTCTTCCGTCCCCCTGAGCCCACCAACCGGGGCTCTCAGGCCCTGTGCCTGCCTCAGGTCTTTCTCGCTGCAGCCTGCTCCGTCCGGCTCCCTCCCCTGGGGCAGGTGGCCCCTCCTGGCTTCTCCTATAGGTTACCTCCCTCCCTACCCCTATCCCAGAAATGGTGCTCTCCTGGCCCTGCCTCTGGCCCCTTCCTGGGCTGCTGCCCCCTCAGCCATGGGGCACTTTTGGGCTCCTTACCTAGGTCAGAGGGAGGTCTCTGCCCCCTTCTCCTGGCCCTAGGCTATCTGCTCCTCAGGCCACTCCCTCCGTTCCCTGCCCTGGGGAGGAGGCAGCCCTCATCCCTGACTCACCGCCATCCCCAGGTGTACCATGCCTGCCCTCTCCTCTCAGCTGCAGTCGAAGGCTTTAACTTTGCACACTTTGGGTCACAGTTATGTCATTGTATATTAAATAATCTGAATAAATCAAATGGTGGCAACTCCTCTGCCATCCCTTTTTTGTCCCTTGTCCACTGGGCAGCTGGCCCCCCTGTCCTGGTGGTGAGCTGGAGCCCAGAGCCCCATCAGAGTTGGTCCGTGGCGGGGTGGGGGACAGGCCCAGCACCACCCCCTGCCCCAGGAAGGTGATGAGGGCATTTTGGTACTCCCCGGGCTACTGGTGCAGGAGGTCTCCCAGACCTGCTGCCAGCCGGCCAGCAGCTTATGTAGGCGGGCAGTGCTGTGGGGGGGTGGGGGTGGGGGTGGAGATCGAGGCTGTGGAAGACAGGCATCGGGGGCCTCAACTTGGCTTCCGGAAAGTACTCAGCGTCCCCTCGTAATGGCAAACGGTCCAGCCCAGCATGGGTGGGATTAGAGCATGGCTGTGGCCCTGACTGCCAGGCCTAGGGCCTCTGTCTCATCCTCTGAGGGTACCAGTTAGCGGGGGGTGAGTTCCCACTGTTCCTGTAACACTCAGGACCCACCTCCAGCCCTGAACCCCTCCTGGTGGGACAGCCCTAACTAACACCTGGGCTGCTGAACGTCCCTGGAGTTGGGTGTCCCGGGACTTCCACATTGTCTTCCTCTACCTCTGTTGTAGTTGGGCAGCGGTCACATGGCTGTCTCTCTGAGGTACAGACACCACTTGGGGCAGAAGCAAGGAAGATGGCCTGGGGTGCTGTTGGGAATGAGCAGAGCGTGCAGATGGCCCTTGTTCACAGTGAGGGGCCAGAAACATTCCCATGGCTGCGGTGGGAGGGTGGGGGGCTGCCACCGCCCGCACTTGACCTGCATGTCAGTACCTGCTCTCCCCCAGGCCCTTCCTGAAAGAGCCCCTTGGTCTGGGGCCAGCCTTTCACTGTGGCACTTTCCAGCTTTGTGGCATCATTGGGGGTGAGAAGGAAAGAGCTGGATGGCAGGACTGTTGGGTGGGTTCAGAGCTGGTTCAAAACTCCTCCAGGAGTTGTGGCAAAGTGACAGGATCAGTGAGGCCCCAGAGGCCGGGTGCCCCGGAGTCCGTGGCCTCTGTGAGCTCCTGGAGTACGACGTGACCCAGCCGGGCGGAAGGAGGATATGCTCAGAGACCAGGGGACGGTAAAGATGACAGGGGGTGAATCAAAACGAGGCCGTGCTTCATGGTTTGCCTTACGCATTGGTTCACCAGAACCATCCAGGAAGCAGCTTAACCAGCCACCGAGGTGGGAAAGATCTGAGGGTTTTGGAGAAATGCCATGTCTCTCTGCATTGAGGGTGTGAGTGGTTCAAAGGGAGAGTTTTCCTTTTGAACGAGACCTAGTTGGCCAGTTAGAGCCAACCAGCAGAATGGTCTGCCTGGTACCGGGACCTGCAGGTGACTTGAGGGATGTCAGCGTTGGTTTGGCCCTTCCAGAGGAAGTTGAAATATAGTGATCCTCAGACCTCAGTGTGTGTCAGATTCACCTGGAAACCCAGACGCCTGGGCTCACTGAAGTAGGATGGGGTCTGGGCCCCTGAACTGCCCCTCGGCCTCAGGTGATCCTGATACACACAAAAGTTTGGGAATCACTTTTAGAGGAACTTCATGCATCCACTTACATGACTGCTGAGACTCTTTCCAAGGCATCTGCCCTACCGTGTGGCTGTTTGTAGGGATTATGTGAGAGGACGCATGGAAGCTCGCAGGTGCTCAGTAAACTAGTCCTATCGTGTCCTGTTTGGTCTCCCCTTCCCCAGAGAATGGGTGCCAGGCTGGGCCCAGACAACACACTCACTCTGGGTTGTAAATTCAGCCACAGTGGCGGAGGTCCGGGTGGGACAAAGTGTAGGGAGGCCACATCAGGCGGACATTCAGAGGCAGTCCAGAGCCCCGTTTGGGACCAAGATCATGGACCACATGGTCAGCAGAGCGTGTCCACCTGGAGTTCAGCCTGGTTCGTGTGGCCCACGTGCCCTCTTACCCTCCCCTAGTGTACTTCCCCGGCATACTCCCCCAGCGTGAGCAGTGCAGCCTGCCTACCACCGAGGTGTTGAAGATGTGGCCCTGCAGGTGTTGGGCCACACCTAGGTCCGGCTCATGAGCAGCAACATCTGTGCAAAGGTGTAGCTGCCCAGGGAGTGGGGCGTTCAGCAGCAGCAGGCACCAGCCAGGGCCCCAGGCCAAGGCAGTGCCAGCGCCTGTTGGCCTGCCCCGGAAGTGGCTCAGCTCGTTCTCCGTGCCAGCCTTCCATGCCAGCACGTCAAAGTATCCGGCCAGGTACCGCTGCAGGTACTAGGCATGCAGGAGCAGGAGGAGCAGCGGCCGGGCCCAGAGGACCCTGGGAGGCCAGGCTTGTGATACAGGTGGTTGGAGTGGGAGAGGGCCGTGGCTGTCATGCTCTGGAGGACAGATGGAAAAGCGATGGGTGGCCCTTCACAACAGGTCCAACTTTTCCTTCCACAACCCCAGGCCGAGAACAGGGGCTCTTAGCACAACCAGGCAGCTCAGCAGCCACTGGACTAGCCCTCCGAGGGAGGCCCTTTCAGCTTCTCCTTCCACCCTTACCCTGAGCTTTTTCTCACTTCAAATTCCTCTTGGCTTGTAAGGGCCAGCCTCTCTGAGTCCCCTCCTATTTTACATACAGGTTCCCCTTATTAGGGGGTTGGGGGCTGGTTCTGTCCACTGCACCCCACCCTGCCCCCAGCAGCCCTTCTGCCTTTAGCTGAGACTTTGTAGGCAGGCCACCGGGTCAGAGGGTAGTGCCAGGGTCAAAGCATACAGCCCTCTGGAACCTCTCAGGCTCCAGCCCCACAACCCTGCTCCCCATACCCACCGGCCTCTGGACAAGGCCCATCACCTGCAGGATGTGGGAGTCGCCTCCACCAGTTGCCTCCTTTACCTTCCAGCTCAGCCCAGGAGGGAGACCCAGGAGCCTTTGGTACCTGACCTCTACTCTACCCCCTCCTGAACCCATCGGATACAACACCTTCTGGTACCTGGCTTCCGAGTCAGCTGTGCCTCCAGCCCAGCTGGAGTCAGGGGACAGTGCAGTCAGCCTGAGACAGGCCAGCCTTTCCCACTCCGTGTGCCTCAGTTTCTGTACCGGTAATCCTAACAGGAAAGAGGAGCAACCCCCACTTCCCTGCCCCAGGCATCCCAACAGCTTCCTGCCTTTTGACCCCTGGCAGCAGCGGATCCACTTCACCCTTCCCCTTTCAGGGCGGGCTGTTCTCGGAGTGCACCAGCCAGCATCCCGCAGGAGGCCTGGTCTCCCGCAGCAGAGCAGCCTTCTGCTTCTCCCCAGCTCTCCCTTGAGGCCGGATGATCTGACAAGGTGTCAAGGTGGGGTGGGAAGGTGCTCCCCAGAGAAGAAAAGTGAGGTCAGGACTAGGGACACCACGGAGCAGAGCTGCTGGGAGGCAGGAGGGAGCCAGCAGGGTATGCGGACCTCGCTGTGACCCTGCACGTCACTCCTATCCCCAACTTTAATGTCTTCCTGCCCACCGCTCCCTCTCTGTGCAAAGCGGGCTGCTGGGGAACAAAATGTGTGTCTGCACTGCGGACTTCCTTCAGACCCCACACTACTACGAGTCCTGCTCCTCTGTCCTCAGCCCTGCTGTGAGGGAGAACGTAGCTCCCACCCTTCCCTGTGGTCTGTGATGCTTCCAGTTCCTTTCCCTGCCTCTGGTCTCTGGCAATATCTAGGCGCAACAAGGAGGAAGGGTCTTTTACGGTGGAGAGGTCGCGGGGAGAACAGGAGCGGGGGGCAGCAGGTGTTCCCAGCTCCCGGGTCCGGGTGCTGTAGGAGCAGTGTGGCACTGAATCCAGCAGGTGGCGCCAGGACCCGTCGACCTGTGGGACCCCAGGGACCGGGAGTGGGGCAGTTTCCTAGGCAACACAGCCTTTCTAAAAGCCCTGCCCTTGGCAACCATTCCCTGGTTGCCCACATCCAGAGTAAAATATGGCTTCTGAAGAACAGGGGAGTCATGGGGGTAAAGTAATCTAACCTCTCAGAAGGAGAGAGGCTGGCAGGGGTGGGGGGAGGAGTCTGAAAGACCTGCTTCCTGCTGTCATGTATCACGGAGCCCCAGTCACTTAGGTGCGGCTTAGCACGTGTGAGGCAGTAGCACCTACTCCTTTATTACGGATGGGAAAAAGGGGCTCAGAGAGTCAGAGTGACTTCCCAAGTGACAGCTGGTAAGAGGCGGACCTGGTGAGGAAGCTGGGCCTGCCTCCACGTCCTCCTGTCTGTCCCTTCCACTCCACCTCCTGGTGGGTGTGAAGTGTCCAAGCCTCCACGGGGCAGAGGGCGAGGCCCTTTGTTGGGAGACTGGGAGCAGCAGCTGTGGATCAGGAGGGACAAAACCGAATCCTCTCCTTCCAGCCCAGCTCTCCTTGCCCCGCCTGGGTGGCGGGTGGGGGCAGGGGGCGCCCCTCTGTCAGAGGACCACTGAGTTGGAGGGGAGGGAACTTGGGAATTCTGGAGGGTTATGTGAACCCTCTAGAGAAACCAAGGACAGGAGAGCTGTCCAAGAAGGACATGAGGCTGGAACCCTATTCTGGGGAGAAGAAGCAGGAAAGGATTCCATTTCAGCACTTGTGTGAGGAGAAAGCCGGCTTCAACTGGGTCAAGGGACAGAGCTTTGGAGGATTCAAATTCAGTTCAAGATCTAATCTACTCTCACTCCCTTGTGATCACTTCGCCTTGCTTACTGCACCTCTCCGCCAGGACCTCCCGCTGAGTGCAGCCAACACCGAACTTCTGACTCCCTGTATTTGGTTCTCCAGAGAAACAAAAAGCAATAGGAGATATATTATAAATGTATGTGTGTGTGTGTGTGTGTGTGTGTGTAATATGAGTGTATGAAGTGGGGATTATTATCATCCTCATTTCCAGAGGAGGAAATGGGCTCAGAGATGCAAAGTGATTTGCCCGAGGTTGCCCAGCCACTTAGCCACTGGGACGAGGTTGTGACCCCATCACTCACTCTCTAGCCCCAGGGTACCTGCTCTTCCCACTCTCCCAGGGGTGAGCCTAGGGTTGGAGAGGGAACAACAAGAGAGGAAGGGAGAGCTGCTTGCCCAGCAGGAGAGAGGTAGGGCAGGCCTGAGCGGGCAGGGGCCCTGGGTGACTTGGCACCTTGCCAGCCCCTGCTGGCCTCCTCCCTCCACTCATGTGGCCTCTGCAGCTCCAGGGCCGATTGGGCTCCCTCCCCTTGCACCAGCCTTCTTTGCCACACCCCACCTTTGCCTGGGGCCTGGCTACACTGGGATCCCTTTCTGGCCCAGTGAGGCATGTAACCCCGGGCCGACAGGCGGCTGGATGCCAGGGCAGCTGTGACTGGCCAAGGCTGAGGTCATGGGCTGAGCACCCCGTGCTGGCCTCTGTTCACAGGCTTGCTCTTTTCTTGCCTCGCCTGGCTGCAGAAAGTCCCCTCTCACCTCCCTCCTGCTCCACAGCCTCGCTCCAGCAGGCTCTGCCTCTTCCAGCAAGGCCTAGTGTATTAGTCTCCTGTTGCTGCTGTAACAAATTACCACAAACTTGGAAGCTTAAAACAACACAAATTTGCCCTGGCCGGTTTGGCTCAGTGGATTGGGTGTTGGTCGTTCTGCAAAGCAAAACGCTGCCAGTTTGATTCCGGGTCAGGGCACATGCCTGGGTTTTGGGTTTGTTCTCCACTTGGGGTGCATGTGAGAGGCAACCAATCAATGTTTCTTTCCCTCCCTCTTTTTCCCTCCCTTGTCCTCTCTCTAAAATATAAATGAATAAACAAAATCTTTAAAAAACACACTGTAATCATTGAAAACACACACACACACACACACACACATGTACTATCTTACAGTTCTGAGGGTCGGAAGGCTAAGCAGGTCCCCAGGCTGTGCTCCTGGAGGCTCTGGAGGAGAATCCTTTCTCTTACCCTTTCCAGCTTTGAGATGCCCCTTGAATTCTTTGGCTTGTCGCCCCTTCCTCCATCTTCACGTCTTCCTGTCTTTCTGACCTCTGCTTCCATTGTCACACCTACTGTGACTCGGACCCTCCTGTCTCCCTTTACAAGGGCTCTTGTGATTACATTGGGCCAACTCAGATAACACAATAATCTCCCCACCCCAAAACCCTGAACATAGTCACATCTGCAAAGTCCCTTTTGCCACATGAGGTAACACGCACAGGTTCTGGAGATCAGGACGCGAACTTTTCTGGAGGCCATCTTTCAACTTCCCACACATAGCTAGGATGCTCACCTCCTCTATAGTCACTTGAGGAAGTATATGTGGCACATTGGCCACCATTGGCATTATGTCACACCATCCTTAGGAGGTGGGCATGGATTCCCATTGTGAGAGCCTGGCCAACTCCAGAGCCTGTGGGCTTGCCGTGATCCTGAGGCTGCTCCCCAGACTGGGAATGAACCTCTCCCTCCTGCGAACTCCGCACAGCCACCTCACTTTGGCTCTGAGTCCTTTGGGTTTGCCTCTTGGCCTGGCCTGCAAGCTCTCTGAGGCAGAGCTTGTGCCTTAGCCCCTGGGGCCTTGCCCTGGGGCGCAGAGGAGCAGGTACTTGGGCAGTGTCTGGGCAGAAGGAGAGAGAGATGATTTTGTGGGCTGGGTTCACGGCTGGCCTCTGGAGGACCCATGAGCCCCTGCCGTGTGCGTACAAGAGTGTGTGTCTGTCCATTCATCTGGGCAGAGGGAGCAGAACTTCCACCGGATTCTCAGGAAGGGGTTCTAATCCTGGGATCCAGAAACCCTGCTCTAGGGTCTGCCCTCACCCCCTTTCTGGGGCTCCCTTCTCTGAACCAGCCTTTCACCAAGGTTCACTCAGCCCCGGAACAAGGCCAGGGGAGGCTGGGAGGACAAGATTGAGGAGGTGCTGGTCCACGGAGCACACCAAGAATAGCAGGGACTGACAGAATCCATCATTGCCCCCTCCCCCCTATGTTCACTCAATGAGTGACTATTTTTTTGAGCTGTCACAATATGTCACCCCTCCCAACCCAGACAAGGCTGTGAGGGCTTGGGCAGGAAGAGCCCACCCACTTTTCTTCACTTGGCAGAGTCCCGCCCCTCAGGGAGGTACAGAGCCTTGCCCAGGGTGCCCAGATGAAGCAGTCTGTCCTCACCGCGGCTTCTCAGTGTGGGCCTCTGGGTTCCCTTAGTGCCTCCCAAGCTCCCGCCAGCCCAGAATCTCCGGCGGTCCCACACTGCAATCTCTTCCTGTCCTTGCCCTGGCAGACCGGACTTCTCCCTCCTATCAGCACTGGCCCAGCCCTGAGAGAAGAGGTGGGACCTTCTTCACAGCTCTGCCCAAGACAGGACCAGTGGAACACAGGCCTCCCAAGTAAGGCTGATTCAGACTCATTGTTAGGATTTCAGAATTTGGGATAGAGTTTAATGAATGGCTCATCTCACCTTGTAACACAAGAAGTGTGTTTTAAGCAATCTGCTCCAATAGCCAGAGACACTAACATTTCTAGTTAGGCCCCTGCATCCAAGCCCTTCTTCCTGGAAAGGTTTTACAGAGGGGTTCCTCTGGCCCCCCTCCTACACGTAACCCGATCAGGGGCCACACCTGTGGTGAGTGTAGGAAACACGTAGGACACAAGCTTCTTGTACCCACAACCTGCTCTCCAGATATCAAACTTCCCACCCACTGCCCAGGAGAGAGGGCAGGAGGCTGGTAGTGAGGGAGAGAGAAAGGACCTGAGGGCCCCCAGAAGGGTGCCTCTCTTCTCACCAGCAACCCCAGGCATAGAGTAGGTCCCTTCCCTCATTTCCTGCCCAGCCCAGGCCCTCTGGTAGGTGAGGTCCTTGAGTGTCCTCAGCATCAACTTTGCCATTTAGCAATTCTGCCATTTACCTACCGGAGGCCTCAGGTGTCAGGAAACAGGGAGCGGGGCTGAGATGAGGACCAGAGATTGCTGTGAGGTTCCTCCCAGCCCGTGGCCACAGGGAGGAGGCAGGCCTGCACTGGTGGGCTGGGGGAGCCCCACCTGTGTTGGGGCTGCTGGCTTCTCCCCTGGCAATAAGGGGAGAGGGGCGTGCCTCCCTCCAGTGACCGCCTGATGGGGCCACATGCATGATGCCTGATGCCATGGTAGCTCTGTTGTTGTCCTCCCACAGCCTGACAGGCCCTTCAGCTGCTCTTCTCTGTCCTCCGAGCACCTTGAAGGATGAGGACATTACCAAAGAGGAGAGGGTCACAGGCCAAAGCATCTCAGGGCCGTAGGTCTCTATCCTACTCTCTCCCCTGCTGAGTTCCTTAGGCACTTGTGGGAAGGCTTCAGGCTGTCAAAAGGCAAAACCCAGCTGGGGTTTGCTCTTACTGGAGTCTGTGTGGGAGGAGGGGCTTGCAGCAGAGAACTGCCCCCCCCCCAGCCACCCCTTAGCACAGCCACTGACCTGTCACCCACCCCACCCCCAATCCTTATCCTGGGTGGTCCACAGGTCTGCAGCCGGGTGGGAAGGGCAGATTAGGGGACCTTTGCTCTAAGCAGGGACTGTGCTTTTTCACAGGGATGTGAGAACCAGGACACTTTCCCTGGGGCCTCCTCTGCCCTATAAAACTTAAACAGATCGACTTTGCAGATGGCATCACAGCTCTTACTCCTTCCCTTTTCCCTCTGGCTGGAGCGTGTCTCGTAGGCCAATCCCGCTAGGAACCCTTCTTTCCTAGCCACTTTCATCCCTTCCTTGTCCCTACCCCCCTCCTGGTCCCCCTACCCCCCACCAACCTCTTCCGTTTACTGCCTCCAAACTTCTCCGCCCCCTCCAGTGCCCTCGGTGGCTGTTTTTGTCCCTGCTGGAACCATGACACCAGAGTAACATAACAGCAGACGTGTCCATAGGATTTTTATGTGCCATTTCTGTGTGTTCAAAGCACTTTGTATACACTAACATCTAGCATTCCTGATAACTCTGTGAAGGAGGGACCATTGTCCCCGTTTTGCGAATGAGGAATCTGACACACTGGAAAGCAATAAGGTTGAGTTAAATCTAAGGGCTGCAGAAGCAAGGAGACGGAGACCCACAAAACAGACACTTGGAACAGCTGTCCTTGTCAAAAGAGTAAAGCATCGTTTCGTGTTGTTTTTTAAATTACGAAGTAAAGTGTGCAGCAGACCTCCCTGACCCTTGCCCTGTCCAGCTCATAATCCCCCGGAGCTAAAGACACAAAGGGATGAAATGCTGGGACCCACCGGAGGGACCCTCTGCCAGCCTGCCTCTTCCCCGCCCCCCCCCCCACTCCAGGCAAGGAGCCAGTCACGGAGGGAACCAGGGTGGGGACCAGAGCAGGATAGGGACCTGGGTTCCCATCTCTTTTCCTCAAGCCTCCTTCCTTTCACCACTCTGCTTCTCATTCACCCCATTTTTCTTTATCTCTCTTGGAGAGAGCAGGCAGTCACCTGCAGGCACTGCATTCTGGGTACTGGGAAGGCGTTCTGACCTCCTGGGAGGGAATAGCCCCACAGAGCTGGGCTGAGGAGCTCCCACCCGAGACCTGTCTCTTTTTGGCTAATTCCTTCACCCTGTCACCCACTCCTGCTGCCTCTCAGGACCAACTCAAACTCCACTCTCAAGTGTCTGATGCCTGAGTCCCATGCTGTTCCTGGTCCACGGAGCCCTCCTAGGAGTATCCCTGGGAGGTGCAGCCTGTCCTGGGAGAAGGGGCAGAAAGTGTCTCAGAATGGGTGAGAGGGAGTGAAAGAGAACAGCTGAGCTCAGGAAGGCCGGACAGGGAAATGGCTGCAGAGATGTTTGCCAGGCCACTGGGAGGAGGGGAGGGGGATCCTAGCGTGGGATCCAGGAAGAACACAGGATTCTTGGATGATGGAGGGGCTCAAGGTGTTGAGACACCCAGCTGGGTGATGTGTGTTGTACTAATTAAAAAGCAATCTATGGACAAATCGCAGACTGGGAGAAAACTTTTGCAAAAGACATATCTAATAAAGGACTGTTATCCAAAATGTACGAGGGAGATCCCCCTCCAATGAAACTCATTTATCAAAAATTGTCCATTTATTCTCACATGTTTAAACTTTAGTCACCTTCAAAGTACTTTACATTGGATGCAATACGCCCATCGAGACTTTTTTCCCCCATTGCTTGAAATAGTTTTTGAACTCACTGATTTTGATGCCTTTTAGTGCTCCTGAAATTTTTTGTTTTACCTCTTCCACATGGGCAAATGTTTCACTTTGAGGGCTTTCTTCATCCAGGGAAACAAACAAGTTGCTCAGAGTGAGATTGGGTGAATAGGGAGGGTAGGGCATGGGAATCGTGCTGTTTTTGGTCAAAAACTGCTGAACACTCAGGGCAGTGTGGGCAGGTGTGCTCATAAATCACCCATCGTGAAGTGGGCAAATGCATTGAAAGAATCTTCAAAAAATTTTTTTTTGCTAAAACCAAACGCAGCCTCTTACAGCAACACCAGTTGATACACCGATACAGATGTGTTCCTAGAACACTCACCTAGTGGGGGAAGCCTGTACTACAAGGGGCCTTCCCTCCAGAAGCTAATTCTGTTTTTTGTGTGTTTTTTTTGAGGGGGGGGGTGTTCCCTCGTACAAAAAACTCTTAGAATTCAACAGTCAGAAAATGAATAACTCAGTTTAAAAAGTGGGCAAAAGATTTGAATGACAGCTCACCAAAGAAGATATACATACAGATAGTAAATAAGCAGTTGAAACAATTCTCAGTATCATATGTTATTAGGGAACTGCGAACCAGAACAACGAGGCATCACTATGCATGTATTACTGTGGCTAAGATCCGGAGCACTGACACCACCGAACGCTGGCGCGGATGTGGAGCAACAGGAACTCTCTGTGGGAGTGCAGAGCTGTGCAGTCACTTTGGCAGATAGTTTGGCCGTTTCTGACACACTCCTACCCTACAAGGAGCAATCCTGCTCCTTGGCATTTACCCAAAGCAGTTGAAAATGTATGTCCACAAAAAAACCTGTGTACGGATGTGTATAGCGGCTCTATTCATCACTGCCCAAACTTGGGAAGCAACCAAGACATCCTTTAGTAGGCGATTGGATACACTGTGGTTCATCCAGACAACGGAATGCTGTGCAGCACCAACAAGAAATGAGCTGTCACGCTGAAAAGAAATGGAGGAACCTTAGACCGGAAGTGAAAGAAACCAACCTGAAAGGGCGACACACTGCGTAATTTCAACGAAAGGACGTTCTGGAAAAGGTGAAGCTATGGAGACAGTAGAAGGATCAGCAGCTGCCGGGGGTAGGGGAGAGGAAGCAGTAACAGGTGAGATGGTGATGGTGATGGAGAGAGGTGAGGGGCAGTGAGGTGAGAACGTTTTTGGAGAGAAAGCTGCCTGGATTTGCTGATGGATTAGATGCGCGGGTGAGAGCAAGGGAGGAATGGGGCACAACAGCTATATTTTTGGTTAGTCAACTGAGGAGGGAAAGGTAGTACTATTAAATAAAACAGGAAATAATGGGGAGGCCGAAGGAAAAATTCCTTTGGTGACATTTTTTTGGGGGGGAAGAATGGTTGGGAAAAGAATTCTATTTTGGACAAAAAGTGTGAAGCATCTCTTGGTAGAGATGTCAGGTAGGTATCTGAACCAAACGAGTCTGGAGCTTGGAGGTCAGAGTTGGTGTGTAAAGCTGTATCACCAGAAGAGGTTGCCTGGGCAAGACTGCACGCGGGTCAGGCGGAAGGGCAAAGGAGAAGAACCAGACAGGTGCAGAGTCTCCGGAATCGGTAGGAGTGAGTGTGCAAGGGAGGGAAGTGACCGATGGGTCCCCTGTTTCAGGAACGTCAAGGAAGAAGGTTCAGGCCCTTTGGACTGGTCAGTCTAAAGGCCACGGCGACATGACAAGAGTTGTTTTGGCAGAGCCGGACAGGACGAGCGGACAGGTGGGAGGTAAGAAAGTAGCCGCGATGGTGGGGACAGCGCGGGGACTGTCTGCTGTGAGGAGAGAAGAATCGGGCAGCAGTTCGGTCGGTGCCTCTTCCCACTGCGTTGACCTTCCTGTTGATTCTTGGGCTAGAAGCACAGTTTCGTAAAGAAACATTGTAGCTATGTACCATAGCTTAATATTTATCTAAGTTATTTTTAATTATTGTAGCTATGTAACCTAGTTTAACATTTATGTAAATGAATACATACTACCCAAAAGGAGCCAGTTTTTGCCATACATTCTATTTGCCACTCTTTTTCCAAAGGTTCTTTTTTTTTTTATTAAAGATTTTATTTATTTCCTTTTTTAGGAAGAAAGAGAGGGAGAGAAACATCAATATGTGAGAGATACATGGTTGCCTCTCACACACGACCCCTACTGGGAACCTGGCGGCAACCTGGGCATGTACCCTGACTGGGAATTGAACTGGCAAGCCTTCCACTCTCACGCGCATGCTCAGTCCACTGAGCCACACCAGGCAGGGCTTTCCAAATGTTCTTAAGAAATTTTGCCTGTTACCCTTACAGATGTGCTTTAGAATATTTAATTAAAATTTTACAAATCTCATTGATATTTTGTTTTACTTGGAATAGTACTTAACATATAAATCAAGAATTTGATGACTTTATAAAATATTGAGGGGTTGATCCAGAAACAAGACTTGTTTCTCCATTTATCAAGATCCTTTCCTTTTTTCAGCTTTACTGAGGTATAACTGACAAAATTATAATATATCGAGACTGTATAACGTGAGGATTTGGTATATGTATACACGGTGAAAGGGTTTATTGAGGCCTCTTCTAGATCTCTCAGTAAAGTTGTATAGGTTTCTTCACACAGATTCTTTCATTTTGTAGGAAGTTTCTTTCTTTTTTTAATGGATTTTGCCTATGTAAACTATGATTTTTCTTCCAATCCTTATATAGAAAAGCTATTGATGGGGATACTTAGTCTTAATCTAAGCACACTTTTCTAATGTTTTCCAAATGTTTCACAATATACTGATGTGTTCGCTTCTCCTTCACTCTTTTCCAACATTTCACACTCACTGCTGCTTCTCCTCCTTTCTCTGGTCCTCTTCGTTTCCTCCTCCTGGCCCTGCTCATCTCTTTGCCTTGGCAACAGCTCACGAGGCGAAGCTGTCAGCACTGATAGCAGAATTTCCATGTTTAATTTTAAGGGACGTTTTTTATTTCACTGTTAAGTATAGGATTCGATATTCTTTTGAAATAGAATTTTTGTCGTTTTAGGAGATATCCTTTCATTATTAATTCTTGAATATACCTTTTAAATATCTATTAAAATGTTTGTGGTTTTCTTAGTTGGCTTATTGATATAATGTATTATTTAATGCATTTAAATTGATATTGAAAAATGTATCATCATTCAGAAGAGTACATGAAAATATATATAAAAATGTATATATTCTCTTCTTTTGTTATTGATTTGAGAGACACAGACAGACAGACATGCATTCATTGGCTGATTCTTTTTTATAAGATTTTATTTATTTATTTTTAGAGAGAGGGAAGGGAGGGAAAGAGGGAGAGAAACATCAATGTGTGGTTGCCTCTCGTGTGCCCCCCACTGGGGACCTGGCTTGTAACCCAGGAATGTGCTGTGACTGGGAATCGAACCAGCGACCCTTTGGTTCACAGGCCAGCACTCAATCCACTGAGCCACACTAGCCAGGGCTCATTAGTTGATTCTTGTATGTGCCCTGACTGGGCACTGAACCATACATAACCTTGATGTATCAGGATGATGCTCTAACCAACTGAACTACTCAGCCAGGGGGAAATTATATATATATATCCTTAAAAAATAATAATAAAATGACCACCCATGTATCCACCACATAGGGTGAGAAATACAATAGAACACGACCGTTATCTTAGAAACCCCTCCCCCAGCCGTAACCACATCCTAGTTGCCTCCCCCACCCCTAGGAAGGAGTCTCTGGACTTGTAGGTTAATCTTCCCCTTGCTTTTGTTCACGGTTTCAGCACCTGTGTGTATATTCCCAAACAAGGCTGAGAAGCAAGCATAACCCTAACTGTGAAAGGAAAGGACAACCTTGTGCTAGATGAAGACTTAGGGGAGAAGAGATGCCACAGAGCCTCTCATTGGTGTGGCTTTGGCTTCTCTGAGAGCTTACAAGGGCCTTTTCTGGGAGTGTCAGTGGGCAAGGTCATCAGTGAACCCCGGGAAACAGAGAGCTCACTGGCGAGGGCTGTGGTGTCAACCAGACCCTGGATGTCTGGAGGGAATCCTGTCAGGAGCAGTGGGCTGCTCTGTGCTCTCTGCTTCTGCGCTCACTGCCATGTCCTTCTCTCAGGAACAGGTCAAAGTGGGACATTTCCTGAGCAGGCAGCGGGGCACGGAGGGGAGAACAGTAGCCCTATTGTACTTGGTCAAGACAAGGCAAGTACAAAAAAGAATCGGAGCAGCCTCACCCAAACGTTCTGACCTGAGGTTCCAAAGATGGTACACAGGCATCAAGGATCTTGATGATGACAGTCATTGATGCCTCCTGAGTTAGTCCCACTGCTCCAGTCTGAACTGGTGTGCTCGTGGTGGACAGCTGACATCCTGGTGACCTCCTCACCGTCTGCAGAGGCACTCTCTGCCTCCGCCTGTGGTGACCTCCTGGGACAGCATCCCATGCTTTCTGCTTGCTTTGTTTACTTTCTGGTTTTGGTGGAGCACGTTCTTTAGTAGCTTTTCCAGAAACTGTGCGTGGAAGGTAAACTTTCTGAACTTTTCTGTGAGTGAAAATGTGTATATTCTATCACTTTACTTGATTGATGGCTTGAATGGATATACATTCTAGGTCGGAAGTCAGTTTTCTTCAGTATTTTGAAAGCATTGTTTTTAACTTCTAATATTGCTGTTGAAAAATCTAAAGACTTTCTGATATCTAATCCTTTGTACATTACTTCTTTTTTTCTTTTTTTTCTGGGGGTTTCTAGATTCTTCTCTTGAATTTGCACTGGCATGTGTTTATTTTCATCTACAGTTCTGAGGGTTAGTGGACCCGCCCTTGTGATCTGGCAACTCAGGTCCTTATGTTCCAGAAAATTTCCTCAAATTAGTTCACTGGAGATCTCCTCCTTTCCATTTCCCTCTGCTTTTTTCCTTTTTGGAACTTCTATTTGTTTTGATGTTGAGCTCCTAGAATTGTCCTCTAATGTCTCTATCTTTTCTCTCCTCTATGTGCTACCTCTTCCCACGTTTGCTTTACTTTCTAGGGAGATTCAGTGAACGTTGTCTTTGTATCTTTCTCTTGGTGTCTTTGTTTCTGCTGTTGTGATTTTATTTGCCAGTCATAATTGTTGCTGTTGCTATTCTCTGAGTGTTCCTTTGTATCACATCTGTTTCATGTATGCTGTGTCATGTCTTATCTGTCTAAGGCTATTAACCACGGCCTTTTCGACACTTTCTTTTCTCTGTACAACTTGTTCATCCCAAGTTGCTTTCTCTGGTTGGTTGTTTTGTCTCTCTCTTCTGCATTAGAACATTTCTTAGAACGTTTCCTGGACAACTGGTGGTCGTTGGCCATGATTAGGGTTGCAGGGGTTGGAAGGGGGCTAGGCAAAGACTGAGCTCAAAGGGTGGGTTTGCCACCTTGGGTGAAACGCCGATGTCAGCATCTTCAGGTCCTTCCTCTTGGGCTAGGGCATACCCCAGAGGAGAGTCTTCTGGTTTCACAAAGGTCCTGCCCCCAGTGCTTTGAGAGCCTGGTGGTGGGAGAAGGCTGAGGGTCTCTGCACTCAGCATTTTACATGACATGGTCATGTAATCCCCTTGCTTTCACTATTTTCAGTATGATAGCCCCTTTCCTAACTGTACTTGAAGCTCCTCCAACCCAGATACGCTCTATCTTACCTTTGTCAGAGGGAAATCCTCCAGGGTCTGGATGGGATAGGGGGCCGGCTGTTCCCCAGTGGCTTGGAGTTGGGGAAGAGATCTAGAAATCTAACTCCTTCTCTTCCTAGTTCCTTTTGTTGGTGGTGGTGGTGGTGACACTATTACAGATGTCCCTTGTTCCCCACCCTTTGCACCCCTCCACCCAGCCCCCCTTTCTGGCCTTCACCATATTGCTGTCTGTGTCCATGGGTTTTGCACACACGCACATATGTTCTTTGGCTAATCTCTTCCATTCCTCCCTTCCCTTCATCCTGGTTCTTATAGTAGCAACCTTTCCCACAGTTCCAGAGGTCCCTTGGATTGCCAATTTCTGTGTCTTCTGAGAACCTTGCAATGTAAATCAGGCTGGCTCTCAATTTCCCCCACCGCCAGCTGACATCTTTTTCTTCGGGGCTGATAAGCCTGTAATTACATGGGTGTTTGCCACCCTGCTTCAGAAATGTTGTGGCTGTTGTCTCTTTTTCTGTTCTCCCCATCCTTGTAAGTTTATCTCTTGATTAAAAAACCTCTTTATTTACCTCTTTATTAATATTAGTGGAGTTTGGGGAGGGAGTGAAATCAGAAGTATGCATTCAATCACTATCTTAACCCAGAGCCCTAACTTCCCTTTTCAATATATTTTTAAAAAAATATATAATTCCTGGGAATAACTCTACTTGGTTATAGAGGATTGCTATTTTAATGTTCTGGGGTTTGTTTATTTCTGTCTTTCCATTTAGAGGTCTTAAAGTGAACATGACTAGCAGGAGATGAGCCATTCTATAGGAGCGTTTAAAGAAAATGTCTCTAGTGGGATAAATTTTATTCAGTATATAAGAGAAAATGGATCCCAGTATGCAGGCTCCAGGCAGCCCGTCAAGGGCCAGACCCTACAGTGAACGCTGAGGGGCTGCCCTCTCAATGTTTTGTCCAGGGACCCAGAATAAATCTCAGACTTCACTGTTGAAATTCCCTGAAGAGGGGTTCTGTTGGTGGTCTGACTTTATCTTTTATCAGTTGGGGGAATTCTGTGAAAAGAAACTGAGTTCTGGGTGCCTTTTTAACCAAAAAATTTTATTAAATTTATTGGGGTGACATTGGTTAGTAAAATTGTATAGATTTCAAGTATACAACTCCCTAATACACCATCTGTATTTTTCGCCTAAAGTCAAATTGGATGCCTTTCTAAAAGGCAACCCTTGTCCATTTGGGCCCCAGAATCATTCATTCATTTGTTATTCGCTTATTTAATATTCACTGAGCATGTACTATGGGCAAAGCGCTTTGCTAGCTCTTTACTATTGAGAAAGAACCCGCCCTGTGACCCTTTAAGCACTCCTCCCTGCCAAGAACCTTGAAGAGCAGCTAGGGAGGGGTAGATGGAAAGAGGGGGGGGGGGGGGTTACATCCAAAGCTGTAGCATGGCGACAATAATTTTTCTCTTTCTGTGGCTTGGGACAAGGAATAAATGAGGAGACTGCTAAAGCATCCCGCATGGTGTTTCGCACACAGGAATAGCATGTCTGGATTTGGGGAACAGCTCTACCTGGTGCAAGGAGTCTTCGTGTTATATGTCCCCACAGTGGCATTTTTCTGAGGAACATTTTAAGGGATTTAGAGACTCATGACGACATAAATGAGGCAGTCCTACTTAAATGAGTCATGGTGGCAGCCTAACAAGGGCCCTGCAGGACTCACAGTGAGCGCCCAGCTCTTTGGTCGTCTTCAACCCGGGGCAGCCTCCGCGGGGCTCTCCTGCCCCTGATTGGAAACAAGGTGTGAGCCCCCTCTCACAAGCAGGTTAGCTCACCATTCTCTCCGGCAGACATTTCTGAAAATCTAAGTATTTCTGAGAAATCAGTTTTAGCAAAAAAAAAAAACAAAAAACAAAAAAACCCCGAACAGTTACACACATGAACCGGCAATCGCCAGTCCACCTGTGCCTGTGCGAGGCACCCCTGTAGCGGGGCAACCTTGAAAGCGCCAAGTGGTGGAGAGGGCAGCAGGTTCAAGACACTGCAAGCTGTGCAACCTTGGGCAAATTCGTTACTTTTCTGAGCCTTAATTCTGTGAAATGGGGACACCCACAGGGTTGTGGTGAGGACTCAGGAGAAAAAAGGTGTAGAAGAGCCTAGTACACTTTTATTCACGGCTTAATAAACGTAGTGGGGCTTCTTGCTTGGGGTGCCATTCTGGGGCCAGCTGGGTGTGTGTGTGTGTGTGTGTGTGTGTGTGTGTGTGTGTGTGAGAGAGAGAGAGAGAGAGAGAGAGAGAGAGAGAGAGAGAGAGAGAGTGTGTGTGTGTCTGTGAGTCTGTGTACACGATCGCGCGCGCGCGGTGCTCCGGCCCGCGGGTGTGTTTCCCGGGGAAGGCGTGCGTGTGGATGGATGCGTGTGATGGGCCGCCCTGCGAGAGGGTGGCTGCCGGCGCCAGGCTGAGAACGAGGCGCCCGCGCCCGCCGCGGCCGATCGGCAGCCCTGGGTGAATGAGCGCGCGTGGGGGAGACGGACACAGACGTGCGCGCCCGTGCCGGCCGGGGTGGGGGGCGGACCGCGGCCCGCAGACCGCGGAGGGGTGGGAGGAGGGGAGAGGGAGGGGAGGGCGGGAGCGAGGGGAAGAGGGTGGGAGGGCAGTCCGAGCGCGGCTGCCGCGGAGCCCCGGCGCGGGCTGCTCAGCCAGGGCGCCAGGCTCACAGCCAGGAGGCGGCGCCGCGGGAAGGGAGAGCGGCGCGGGGCCCGGCCGGAGCGCCCGCCTCGGGACAGCGCTGCGGGCCGCGGGTCGGGCCCGGCCAGACCCCGGGCAGCGCGTGGGCGAAGCCGCGGTTGCCTGGACGAGCCGAGGGGCGTCGGGAGCGACCGAGAGAACCTGCGAGACCCTGCGGATCACCGCCCAGCTGGGCGCCAGGGCCGCCGCGACCGCCCCTTCTCTGGGGACTTGGCAGAGGAGACCCGCCTCCGGGAGTGGGCGAGAGGAGCAGGTCGGCCAGTCGTGCCGGGGGAG
Source organism: Macrotus californicus (assembly GCA_007922815.1). Taxonomy (NCBI): domain Eukaryota; kingdom Metazoa; phylum Chordata; class Mammalia; order Chiroptera; family Phyllostomidae; genus Macrotus; species Macrotus californicus. The sequence goes on from VMDR010001719.1 coordinate 92,946, forward strand.
TGTGTGTGCGCGCGCGAGCGAGCCGGCGCCTGCAGGGTGTGTATGCATGGGGGGTGTGTGTGGGGTGCGGGGGGGTGTCGTGTGTGCTGTGTCTCTGTAAGGGGTGTGTGAATGTGTGTAGGGAGGGGCGTGTGCCTCTCAGTGTGACTGTACATACTGTGTATGTCTGTGAGGTAGGGGTGTGTGGGTGTGTGGGTGTGTGAGTGAGACAGACAGGAGGCTGGGAAGCTCACAGAGCTTGGGCTGAACATACACAGGAGGGAGGGGGCCTCAGCAGGACTGATGTGTGCGCGCACTTGTGAGCAGGGCTGTGTGAAGGGTGAGTGGGTGAGTGTGTCACGGGTGTTAGGTGTGGCTGTGCGTATGATGTAAGGGTGCCAGGTGCACGTGCATCCCTGGCTCACCCTCACCTACCCCCACCAGATGTGTGTGAAGGGAGGGGGTTCTGGGCAGTGGGTAGGAGTCTCCTACAGCAGCCCCTTGCCCAGCTTTCCTGCCTTGCCATCTCTCCCAGGAAGCCAGAGATGGCCAAGCTGCTCCTCCTCCAAATACTCCTAGGGTTAAGGGGAAGGGAGCAGGCCAAACCCCAGGAAAGAGTGGAAAGGCTGAAGGGACGGAGCTTCTGCCAGACTAGAAAGCCGGACCGCCTTCTCCATCTCTGCCAGATCACTCAGCCCTGTGCTCCTGGGTCTGAGTGAATAGAGGGCCAACGTCTTAGCCTGGGGCCCAAGGTAGGGGTGGGAATAGGTCGAGTCTCATCCCTGGGGGTTAGCTTGTTCACAGTTGTATCATCAGAACTCGACTCCCAGAGTCAGAGTTCCCTGCCTTCTCCTCTATCATTCCCTTCCACCCTCAAATATATATTGAGGCTACTATGTGCCCAGCACCCTTCTAGTAATACAAATTCGTCCCATCTACTATCAGTTAAGGGTATGAACAGCTGGTTGCTGTCATACCCAGCCCCCAAACTGAGCAGGTTGGGGAGGCAGGGGCTTAGGGAGAGGGAGCCTTAGGGAAACTGTAGGGAGAGATTGTGCTGGGGCCTCAATGGAGGAAGGGGCTGGCAATTCTCCCTGGGCAGAACCCTCTGCATCCTGCCCCTACCACCTGCTTCTCTGTGATCAGAAGCCTCTCTCTGAGGCACTCCATCCCAGGTAACCGGGGCTCATGGTGCCTCTCCTCTCTCCAGGACTTTCGTGCTCAAAAGGTGCTGAAGAGTGCCGTGCCTGCTGAGGCCACCTGAGACCAAGTAGGGCCATGGCAGGGCATGGCTGTCTGGGGCTGGGGCTATTCTTCGGGGTCCTGCTTGCTGTTCCTGTAGGCCCCCAGCCTGTTTCCTCCATCCCAGGTGTCCCGCTTACCACTTTGACCCCACCACCTCAGAGTGAGGCCTCTATGCTGTCTCTCAACCTGGGACTAAACTTCAAATTTCACCTTCGGGGACCTGCTGCTGCCTGGGGGAGCCCTGTCACGGAGACCCAGCCACTCTCTCTTGGGCTGAGCCAGGAGCTGGAGGAAGAGGTGGTCAGAGGATTGAGGACTGACCCCCTTTGGGAACTGCTGGTGGGCTCCCTCGGGAACTCCCCCCCAGAGTGGGGCTCTGCTGAAGGCAGCCCTACCCCTTGGGTCTCCTCCTTGCCTCTGGAATCCACATCTCCCCTCTCGGGGCCCACCGACGGGCCTACTGCTCCCTATCGGCCCAGGATGGGCACTGTGACCTGGGATACTGCTCTGACAGCTACAGCACCTTCATCCAGTGCCCCCAGGCCCCACCAGACTGAGCTGGAACTGAAGTTTGACATGGCGCTGAGAGCAGGCGCAGCCCCCACACTAGGGCATCGAACGTTGCCCCTGCTGCCCAGTCTGCGAGCCAGCCTGGCAGAGATTGCTGGGCGCCTGGGGCCCTTTGGTGAGTACCCACTCCATCCTGAGGGGAGCCCCTGCTGGGCTGCCTGGCAGGTAGACAAAGCTTCAGCCAGGGCTCCTTTTGCAGGGTTCTTTGGTACTACTCTGTCCCCACTCCGGAACTTCTCAGGTGCGAGCCCCCCAGTCCCCACTGCACCCCCAAGCTCTGCCTCCAGAGTCTCGGATTCTCCAGGTGAGTGTTTATTTCATTGCAACAAACATTTACAGAATATCTCTACACGTCAGGCACTGTACTAGGGGCCTAACCAGCACTTGCCTTTTCCTTTTGTCCTTGACTCAAGGGAAGGTCTGCATTGCTTCCTCCAGGCCCTGGGGCATGGGCCACTGCTTCCAGGAGGAAATTCCCTCTTTGCCAAACTGAGTCTGGTTTGGTCCTTGGAGCTTAGCTCCTGGTGGACATGTGGCTGTAATTCCTGGCACAGTGGCTCTCTCAGGGCAAGTTCTGGGGAAGGACAGGCTTTTCACCAAAAGCCCAGAGGCCAAGGATGGCTGATAAGATGTCACTCAAACCCCATGTGCTCCCTTTGCAGGGTTCTTTGGTACCACTCTGTCCCTGCCCTCATCCTCCCCGGAGAGAAAGCCCCCAAGTCCAGGCCCGCTAGACCCAACTGCTTCCCTAAGCTCTGCCTCTGTTGCAACAGCATCACTAGGTAAGTGTCCCACTCATTTGAACTTGACAGTTACTTACTGAGCACTTACTACATGCTGGCCACTGATTGGCATTCTGGGACCCTTTTGTTTGATTGTCATCATTATTATAATCACCATTCTCTTCATCATCACCATGGAGATACATATTAATCATATGAGAACAAGTGTTGCTGGGGATAGTCCCACGCAGAGTTGAGTAACGGTCCTCTGGGGGTTCTGCAACCGCAGGCAGAGCAGGATGGAGACAAGTGCATCAGGGGCAAACAGACACACAAACTACTTCATGATTTCCACAGCCTCAGCACCAACCCCACCCCACAATGCAGCCCGCCTGGCCTGACTCCCCACCCCCACCTCAGCTTCAGGGCCCTCTCCTTTGCTGTCTGATTTGACATGACATGCTGTCAGATATGGGCAGAGTGGGGCTCCTCACTGGGAAGACTATGAAGATCTTGAACAGACAGACGCCATCCTTGTTCAAGAAAACACAAAGACAGGCTGGTGGCTCAGAGGAAAGCCCAGGGGCTCCAGAAACTTGAGACTTGGCCTTAAATCCTGATTCACTTACTAACCAGCTTGGTGACCCCAGGACAGGTTATTTAGTGTCTCTGTGCCTTAGCTTTGCTCATATATCTAGGGTTTAATGATAGTACCTGTTTTGTTATTGTGAAGCTTCCAAATAATGTAAGCTCCTGGCATGAGGCTGGGCACAAAGTAGAAGCTCACTAAATAGTAGCTGTTAACCTTGCTTCTTCTCCACTGCATCTCAAATACATGTCCAGACCCTACCCCTCAGTCACCGCAACCCCAAGATGAGATGGGATAGCATTTAACCCACGGGACAGAAGGCACACTGCTTGGGGAGAGGTTCTGGTAGATGAGGCCAGGGAGCCATGGAGAGTGACCTCCAGGGCCAGCTTTGCTCTGCAAAGGGTTTCCTGGGCCTGTGAACCCTTTCAGCCACCCCATGCTAGGAACCACTGGTCTCCTACTTCTTGCAGCCTCAGACTGGACACAGCATTCACCTCTGGCTCACTCTTACATGGTCACTGCACTCCCGGGCACGTGGGTCAGGAGGCTGCCATCTCCTCCCCCTGCAGCCCAGTGTGTGGCAGTGGCAGAATCTGCTGTGGGGTTGGGGCCAGGCTCTGTGGCCTCAGGGGAAGGATGCTGGCTCACAGTCTGTCAGCCTGGTGACAGACAGCACTGGCCAGGCAGGTTTAATGAGTCTGGACAGTATCAGAGGTAGCCCAGCTCACCGGCCTCCTTCCCTTCCTCACTGATGGCTGCAGGAAACCAGCCTGTCCCTGATTGCTCCTCTTGGATAAACCCAAGAGAGCTATGGTCCTCTTGGAGAGCAGTGTGTGTGGGGAACAGTGTCAGGGGACAAAGGGAGTCTCTCTGTGATCTTTAGGATCTTTCTAACCTACGAGCAGTTAACCTTTGACCCCAGGGCTTCTGTTCTCTTTCATTAGGTCTCTTCACCTTGGACGGAGCTTGTGTTCAGCTAGTCCACCCAGAAACAGTTGTGCAGGCTGTTAACACATTGAAAGGCTTTTATACCATTTGATAAGTGCTCATTGCCCTTTGCCCCCTGAACGCTCCCCTCCACTCTCTGACCACCCTGGCTGGCACCTGTGCTGTTTCCAGTTGTTAAATATTTCAAATGTCATCCTCACAAAAGGTATCAACCCTCCATAGTCCTGGACGTGGGGGTGGGGAGAGGGACAGGGCCAGGACACTGAACAGGCTGCTGCTTCCGGCATCCAGAGTGGAGCCTGTGATCCCTCAGCCCTTTGATCTGGGCAGCTGGTGGATAATCAGGCCTGACTTTTCCATATATCCAGCTGGCCCCTCTCTCCAACCCCTCCCCAGCTGGCTCCGACCTCCCCAGTTACTCACATTGACATACTGTCTCCTCCCTTGTCCCTGAGGTCAAGAGGGGCTGCAGGGCCAGAGTGTGACCATCTTGTAAGGGAGGCCTGCTCAGGAGAGGGATCCTAGGAAGTCACTGTCTTCTGGGCTCTTCTGGGGGAAACTGAGGGCTCCTTCTGGGGAAGCCTCGAAAGGGGAGGCAGGGGATAAGGTCAAATGGAGCCTTTTAAAGGCAGAAGCTGTGTCTTTTTCACCGGTCCCCACCCACATGTGGCCCAGTTCTGGACACACTGAGCACGCCCTGCTGCTTGGGAGCAGTGTACCTAGTTAGAACTCCCCCCCACCCCCAAACCCTGACACCTGAGCTGTGCCTATACTTTGCCTGTTTTCAGGTTTTTATTCTTTTTCTGGCTTCTTTGGAATACTGAAACTTGCTTTAGTCACAATGCTTTGGGACAGAGGTGAGAGATGGGGCTTCCTGGGGCCCTCGGTTAGGCACGGCCAGGCAGTGTGCTTCTACTTCAGGTGAGAAGTAGAGCAGATGTCTGAGAGCTGCACTTGTCTGCAGAGTGAGCAAGGTGGAGGCCTACCAGGTGGCAGGCTGGCTCACGCTGTGGGGCTCCTGGGCACTGTCTTCCTCTGCAGAGCCCACCCACCAAGGCCAAGGAAAGTCCAGGCAAACTCATCCACTTTGCAGAAGAAGTGAGTTGGGCAAGGGCATCTGAGGGGACCAAAGAACGAGGACGAGGGAGGGAGCACAGGCGTTTGATCCTGCCGATGTCAGACAGATGCCCACCGCTCATCGGCAAGCCGTCCATTTCCAGTGGTGCCTTTAACTCATGGCTGTGTCTTCATTAGATGTTCAGGGGTGGTCAGTCCATCTAAATAGGATTCTTCCAATAGGGTTTACACCATGAGAATGCGTCCATTTTCTAAGTTTAGGATGTGCTAATGGACACCAGTCTTTTGTTAGTTAAATAAAAAACTGGTCTGAGGCCAGAAACGGTCACAATGTCACAAACACCAGCTGATGATTGGTGACAGACATGAGCTGATAATGATGACACCAGTGACAGTCATATTTTGAATGCTTATTATGCACCAGGCACACACAGCTTTGCACACATTGTCCATTCACCCTATAACGGCCTGTGGGGTAGGCACTCTTCCCACTGCAACCTGAATGCAATGGAAGGGAAACCAGGGCGCCTGCCGCCATTTGCTGTAGGCAGTGAGCTGTGGATATTTAAGTTTTTGGCTGTTCCCTCTCCGCTCTCCACAGTTGTCTGCTTCTGTCTTCCTCTCCTCTCTCTCCAGAGGCCCTTTCTGCCCTCCTCACTCCTTTTCCTTGTTCTCAGGACTGCTCCGCTCTGCATGTCCCAGCATGAGCGGGCACTGCCTGGGGTGGCCATGCTCCTGGGGTCTTCCTGTACTGCCCAGCTGAGGCGTGGCTAGACACCGCCAGGCAGTTGGTGCAGGAGGCTGGTTGTCAGGAGACCCTCCCCCTCATTCTACATCTGTCTCCTGTGCACTTCCCTGTCCCCATCAGGCTGTCCCCAACCTTCACCACCATCTTTCTACCTCCATCTTTGCCTGCAGTTACAGTTCTGCTGAGACAGCCAGGTGGAGTGGGGAGAGGTATCCTCCCTTGCTCCTTGGCCATGGGGAGAACCCTTGGGTCTTACTCCTTCTAACTCCTCTCTCGCTCCTGGAGAGTAGGATTAGGGATCTTACTCCTCACCCTCTCTTACTGACTTCTCTTTCCTTCAGGATGTAGGTAAGATGTTGGAGCACAGGATTAGGCTGGGGAGTCTGAGTTAGCGAACCCCAGAGCAATCCCTGAGGGCTCACTCACTAAGATGGCACTTTATCCCACTGTGATCTCTGTAGTTGGTCTTTCCTAGGAGTTCAAGGGTGGTAGTCTCGAGACCCAGGGCAGTTCATCTCAATGACACTTTCTATAAAATGAGGCTAGAAGCAAAGGGACATCTATAGTAAGAGCCTTAGACCAATGGCTTTGTAATTGAGTCAGAATGAGACCACAGCCATGAGTAGGCCAAGGGTGGGGGTCGAGGCAAGCAGGATGGCCAGTGAATAGGAAAGGTGTTCTCCTCAGGGTGCTGGGTAGGGACATGAGTGTCCCACCTCTCCTCCTGCTGCATGTGTGTGTTTGCATGCACAATAGTGTGCTCGTGTGTGCATGTGTGTGGAGGGGCTTTTCCTGAAGAGACAGGGAGAAGGGGGAAGCAGTTGAAAAGGGCAGGGGAACTTCTCCCGGCACCAAGGTGGGAGCTGAGAGTTACAGCTGCAGGACAAGAGATGAGCCAACTAGTATTAGTAGCAGGCTCTGGAATCATGGAAAGGGACTCAGACTCTGGCTCAGACATGGTCTAGTGACAGCTCTGCCATTTGTGACCTTGGACAAGTCATTTTGCCTCGCAGCAGACCTTTAATATCTTCGTCTGGCAGATAAGAAGAGTCACTTCTTCACCTGCTCAGTAACCACTTTAGGCACAGGAATTCACATGTGAGCAAACCAAACCAATTTTTTTCTTCTGAAGCTTCTTTTCTGGTGAAAGATTTGAACTAGAGGGGGCGTCCACAGTCCCTTCCAGTTGTTAAATTCTGGGACTTCTTCAGGAAAACACTTTGCTGTAGAATCACAGAGCGAGGAAGGGAAATGAACAAAGTAGGTACCTGGAGGAGGAGTGGAGGGGGGAGCGATGAGAGCTGAAACTACCGCATGAGGAGCTTGATGGGGGAGGGGAGGGGAGGTTGCCAAGAGATGAGAGGTCGAGTGAACCTCTTCTTTAAGACAGGTGTGTCCTGGATGCTGTGAGGACTCTGGCTGGCACACAGGCTACTGGCTACGGGGAGAACAGGAGTGGCGGGGGGAGGGTTGTACAATTGTCTCAGACAAATGTTCTTTGACCACAGACGCCATCATCCCCACGTCTGGCCCAGATGACCCCTCCTCTCCTGCCAGCCTTGGGAACCCTTCTGTGCAGCCAGAATGTGGGTCAGGGCCCTGCAGCGCTGGAGAATTGCCTGAACGCGAGGGGCAGCCTCCTGTGGCCCCCTTGCCCCTCTTTTTCCTCACCTTGGAGGCCGACTGGGCAGAGGCCAGGGCTCGCTGGGGGTTGGCCTGGGAGGCCCATGTGTACGGGGTGGGCGCCCTCTTCGGCCTGGTGGCCCTGCTGGCGCTGCTGGCTCTGGCCCTCTTGCCCTGGCGCTGCCCACCTGGCGCCCCCTGCCTGGCGCTGCTGGACGTGCTTCTGCTCTCCGCCGGGACCACGCGGGCTTTTCCACTTTTCTACGACGCCTATGGGCATCGCGACCGGCTGCCCGCGCTCGCCTGGCTGCTACTGCAGGACCTTCCGCTGCCCTGCCTGGCCGCCGGCCTAGGCCTGGCCTGCCTGCTGCTGGCCCGGCCGCGCCCGCCGCGGTGTCCCGCAGGCCTGGCCGCGCTGCTGCTCCTGGGTCTGGGGCTGGCGGCCGCCGCCGCGCTCGGGAGCGCCGCCCACCGCCAGCTGCGGCCCCTGCGGCTTGCCTCCCGCGGGCTGCACGCCTTCCTCGCTGCCCTCCTGTCCGGGCTCCTCCTGGCGCTCTCCTGCTGGAGGGGTCGGCGACGACGAGCCGGAGCGCCCCTGGGAGGGTCCGGCTTCAAGGGGGCCACCCCACTCCCGCAGGCGCGCAGCCCCTTCGCCCCGCGGGATTCCTGGCGGCGCGCGGCGCGCACGGCCCCGGTGGCGGGAACCTTCGGGCTCCTGAGCGGAGCCCTGCAGGGCTACGAGGTGCTGCACGCCCTGGGTTACGGCGGCCAGCCTGGCCTGGAGGGGCCCTGGCCCTGGTGGGCCTTCCAACTAGGCCTGCGTCTGGGCGAGGTGGGCGTCGCGCTCCCGTTGGCGCTGCTGGGCCTCTACCCCGCGCTCTGCAGCCGCCGCGTGCCGCCGCGCTGCTGGGCCAAACTCTTCCGCCTGTCTCCTGGCCACGCGGCCCCGCTGCTGCCTGGACGCTGGGTCACGGGGCCCCCGGACAAGGAGCCTCTGGGTAGCGCCATCGCGCGTGGCGACGCAGAGCTGCTGCAGCTGTGCGCCTTGGCAGGGCCGGGCCCCGACCTCCTACTCCAGGGCGGCGCCTGCCGGGGCCTCGAGGGGGCAGCGGCCAACCCAGCTCCTTCCCCGGCCTCCTCCCCCTGCAGCGACTACACAGTGGACTTCCGCCCGCCCTCCCCAATCAATCTGAGGCGCAGCATCGAGGAGGCCCTGTGCAGCGAGGCCCTGCTCACGCCGGGCCTCTTTCAGGGCCCTGCCTTCGAAGAAGCCCTGCCTGGGCTTGGTCTCTACAGCACCGCCTCGCTGGGGGCAAAGACCAAGGATGGGCTCAGTGCGAGGTCTGAGGAGGCCCCAGGCACGCCTGCGCCCCTGGAGCTTCCCTCTCCCGGGGCCTGGCCTGCGGGCAGTAGCGCATCGTCAAGCTCCCTCTGCGGACTCTCCCGGGACAGCTCGTCCATGCTGCTTTGCTCCAGCCCAGACAGGCCCCCGCGCTGTCCGCTGGTCTGCGTCCTCAGTCCCCCGCGTCCCTCGGGAAGTAGCCCTAGCCTCCCAGCCTCAGGATCCTACCAGGCCCTGTCCCCCCCCTCGCGCGACTCCCCAGAGCCTGCTTCTGAGCTGCAAGGTGAAGAGGCCTTGCTGCAGGAGCAATTCCTGGACGCCTGCCGACAGATCGACGAGCTGAGCACGGGCAGCGACACCATAGACCTGTGAAGAGAAGCCCCTTCGCGCCTGCTCTGCCCGAGACCTGCACACTGTCACCCTTCCCCAGTCTTGCCTGGTTCAGATGCCTCTCCCTGTCTCCTTCCCCATCCGGGGGCTCCTGGGTGGGTGTTTTAGCAGCCAGGCTCTATTGATTGGGAATTAGTGCCACCTTCTCTGGAGTCCTGGGTGCTGATGCCCTCAGCTACAATTCTAGGCTGACAGAGGTCCCTCTTTCCTTGGCATTCACCAGCAATAAAGCTCCAAGGTGCTCCACTCCTGACCACCACTCCCCACTCTGGTCCTGAGTGAGAGGAGCTGTCCTCAGAAGACCTTGTGATGGCCCTCAGTCCCCATACCCACCTCTGCCATGCCCAGGAATCCCATCCCTGCAAGAGTGAGACTCCCCTCCTCCACATGACCCTTCCCTAAAGAAGGGTCCATGACAGATGTAGGAGACTCTACAGCTGTTGGGTGGGAGGTGAGTGCTATTAGAGTTAATTTATCAATAAAATATTTTCAGAGGAGAAAGTCTGACCTTCTTGGAAAAGTTTAGGTGAGGCAACAGCAGCTTTGGTTCTGCAGAACTGGAAGAGAGGCAGCATTTGAGTGGGGTGGGTCCGCTCCAGACCCCAGGGACATTCACTTAACTGCAAGGAATCATGTCCTGCACCTGGTTGAGTGAGGGTCCTGGGAGCAGCCCCTTGATGACCCATTGACTCTCTGGGAAATGGCTTTTGCAGAGATAGAACATGGCCCCAAGAGGTGACACAGAAACTCAAGAGCCAGGCTTCGGGTCCTGGTGGGCAGGGCACTCAGGACTAGTTAGTGGTAAAGATTTTCATGGAAATGTTGGTACACATATCAAGGACTTGAACACCTTGAGCTGGGAGCCCCAGCAATCCCTCCGCCACATTTCCAGAGGAATTCACACCAGCTCCACCTACCAAGAGAGCCCCTTCCAGGTTAGACATGCAACTCTCTTTCCCCAGGGGAGCACTTTTCTTCCATTGGTGCAGACCCTCCCTGAAGAGAGTCTGTCTTCCCCAAACTCCAGCTCCATCCTTCCTCCCGAAGCATAACTCAGTGCAGAGACCCATGAATACACCCAAACCACGAGCACTCTGTCATCCCTCCCTCCCTTGTCCAGAGCATTCGGCTCTGAACTCTGTAGTGTGTATTTATTATTTGGCTAAAATGCAGAAAGTTCAGAGTGGCACTGAAAGAGGGCCATAGATTAGGTTTGGAAATGAAAATCTGACAGTGGTTTGGCAGATGTCCCGCACATTACTGAGAGACCTACAAGAGAATGCGTACTAGACTTGGAGAGGAAAGAGAGAAATGGAAGTGGTTTTTCTTCCAGCTCTGTCCATCAGCTGCTGGAGATTTGAGATGGGAAGGGAGGGAGCCAAGAGGAAAGCAGGCAGAGAGGTCGGGTCCAGTGCACTAGTGGAAGAATTGAAACACCGCTCTCCTTGCACATGGAGATCTTTTCTGGTGGAGAGGAGGGTTCAGGGCCTGGGACCGCAGAGAGTAGTCACTGATGTTTGGGGGGTGGGCAGTGAGGAGTCATATTAGGGAAGAAAATGAGAGGAGGGTGGGGCAGACGTGGCTGAGGGATGGGACTGGAGTGGCTCTGACTGCATCTCCTCCATCACCTGGCTCAGCCTGGCTCAGAAATTCTTGCTGCATCGCCACTCTGGGCTGAGGCCCAGAGAACTGCCAGCCTCCTAATTACAGGCATTTCTCACTGGTGTCCTAGTGGCTGGAGCACCCCAGCATCAGAGCTGCTTTGTGTCGTGGAAGGAGTGCTTGCTGTTTGCCTTTGCTCACACTCAACCTCTCTCTGCCATCTCTTCCTCACCCTGCTCCTTGCCAGCTGCTCATTCACTATTCCCGTCAAGGGTTGTCGGGTTCATGCACACACCTCCTGACAAAGCAGCCCAAGCCTCATGTAGCCCAGTCAGTCTCTCTGTCTGCATCTCTCTCTCTCTCTCTCTCTCTCTCTCTCTCTCTCTCTCTCTCTCTCTCTCTCTCTCTCTCTCGGGCTCGCGCGCGCGCGCACACACACACACACACACACACACACACACACACACACGCAAGCACGCAAAGCCTTTTCTGTCTGGAAGCTCTGAATGGGGCTGGTGAGATGGAGGATAGGTAGGGGAACACAGCTGGTTGTTCACCAGCTCCGACACTTTTTCCAAAGAATTATCTTCAACTTTATAAAGAGGCTGGGACTTTGGTGAGACAACGTTTCCCTTTTGCCTCATAACTCAGCCCTTACCTAAAGCAGGTTTTCCAGAGGAGTCCAGGTAACCTTGGTGCATACATACACCCTTCACTTCCAATTCTTAGCACTGTAGAGAAATGAGAGACAAACAGCTTCATTCATTCAATTTCTGTAAAACATTTTATTGATTACTTACAATGTGTTAGGTCCTGGGGCCAGAGAGGTGAACAAGGTGATGCTAATCCTGAACTTAAAAAGTTGAAGGTCCTTTGGGGAAGGAAGACAATAAAGAGTTATTCTTAAAATTATTACACTAGAACAAATAACTAATAACAGTTGCAAAAAGGGCTAAGAACAAAAAGTGTGCAATAATGTAAGAAGGTCTGGTTTGCAAGTGGGAGTGGAGCCAGAGGGACGGGGCTTTGGGAGACGCTGGCTGAGAACAGCCCAGGCCCCTCGCACTTCCTTTCCTGGCTCCCACACAATGATGGATGAGAGGGGCCAGTAGTTTATTTCCCCTGGCAGCCGAGTTGCTGGTGTGGTGCAGGGTGCCACAACGCCTGCTACTTAATAAAGAACCCTGCATGTGTCCTGGGTAGATGGATGAGCAAATATTCCTGATCGAAGAACCATGTGGTGTTCCTGATATGAATGGACAGGAGGGGGTGGGGCTGAGGCCAAGTCTGGGACACCGGGATGGGGAGCCAGGTCTGAAATTTGGGAATTGTAAAACGTGCCAGCTGCCTTGTTATCCTCCCTGAAGGCACAAAATTCCTCCACACCGTGGGTGGCTGCTGCCCCCTGATGGGCACAGGGACACAATATCATTTTGTCCTTCAAGAAAGGTTTGGGTCCTAAGTACTTAAAACGTAGCATTTTAGGGGGTGTCTTCAAGGAATGTTGGATCAGCCTCCTTTGCGTTCTTTTCTTGGTGCACACTGCAGCCGGGGCTGGGAAGGCCTCCGCATAGCCGGGGCCCTGGAGCTGGTGATGAAATCTCTGGGGATGAAATTGTGATTGCTAAAGAGGTGAGGGGGCAGGAGAGGAGGAGAAAAAAAGAGAGGAATGTGGGATTTCAACACATCTTTATTCGAATGACCCATCCCATTTCCTTTGTCTACTTCCCTCTCTTTATCCTGGATGGGATTAACCCTATAGCCTTAAAAATTTGTTTGGTATTTCAATACTTTCTCTCCTGAGCTATGTGTTCCGAAACAGCTGTGACATTTTCTTTTAAGTATATATTTATTACTTACTTGGAGCTAGGGCTTCATAAATCTAATGTTGTGTTCTCCCTTTCCCCCCATTACTATCAACCAGGCATCCATCCATCCAGGATTTATTGAAAGTAAATGGGGGAAAGGAAATTTACTTTTCCCTGTACCGTTTGTACTTTTTGGGTTTTCACTACCATGTGTTCAGGTTATACTATTTAAAAGTACTTATTAAAAATGCACTGGGCACTTTTTCAGCTGGATGTTCTGCAGGGTGCTGTAGTCTTGCCCACAGATCAGTTTCTGAGCCCAATGGGATAGCAAACATTCTCTGTGTTTCAGGATCCAGGAGCACCCAGATCTACTGACCAATGAGATCCCCTTAGCTTGTGTCTGTCTGATAAGCTGATTTGAGAGATCTTCACCTCTCTCTGGGAGAACCTAGGTTATAGTGTCTGTCTACTCATACTGACTGTATTTTCCCTGACGGCAGGGACCCTGTCTTTTTTTTTTTCTCACCAATTTTATCCCTAGTGCCTGGCACATAGTAAGAACTCAGTAAATATATATTGAAAGAACGATTGTGTACGACCTTTTTCTATGCGTACTTTAGCAGCTGTAATTTGCGAACCGTTATAAGCAGTGTATAGTTATCTGTTACAGTGTGACAGATGTCTCACATTCTCTGAGAACATGAGAATTATTTGATATTTGTGATGTACTTGTGTCTAGGTGCATTCCGGCTGCATTTTATATACGCGATCTGGGAGTCTGTGGTGGCACTTCAGAAACTAATATTTATTTAAACATCCATTACATGTCAGGTCCTAGGTTAGGCCGCGAGCAAAAACGACTTCTGCCTTCCCCAGTAAACTTGGGAGCAATGACCTGGAAATAAGATTTTAAAGCAGGGTAAAAAGTAGCGCAGCCCTGCGGTGGGTGGAGCGGTACTTGGACGAGGGGTGGAGCCCGGTTCAAGAAGCTCCGCCCCTGGAGTCACTTTTTTTTCGCCCCTTTCATTCCGGAACGTTTATTCCCCTCCCACCACGTTTTCCTTCGGACTCTTTTGAACAAAGAGCAACTTCCGGAATCTCTGGGCTGCTTCGCGTGGTCCCCGTCCTGAAGCCTGCTCGTGGGTTTGCGTGCGTCTGTCTGGTTCATTCGCGGCCCCGCGAGCTCGTTTCCCGGCTTCATGGCCGGGCTGACCCTGTTTGTAGGCCGCCTCCCTCCTTCGGCCCGCAGTGAGCAGCTGGAGGAGCTGTTCAGTCAGGTGGGGCCGGTGAAGCAGTGCTTCGTGGTGACTGAGAAAGGTAGGGGGCGGGATGGTCGAGGTGGAATGGGTTTCTGGGAGCGGGATGGAGGGGGGCCGTCGTGAGGACACACCCACGCAAAGTCCTGCGTGCGGGAATTCTTTACCTGCTCCTAAGAAAAGGGTCTGGGAATTGAGTTTCTTTTACAAACTGACTCCGCCCTAAATGAGCCCGTAGGGGTCTGAACGTCAAAGCGCTTTCCGTTTATGATGCACGCTCACGTACAAGATCTAAGTGGTAACTGAAAATAGCAGCCTTACAGTAAAACCTCGGTGAGGCCTACTGAGAGTCAGCTGATCGCCAGGTCCGGTGCTCAGTGCCACACGTGTTATCTCATAATTTTCTCAGCCTTCTTGTTAGGTGGAGAGTCCTAACCCCATTTTACACACGAGGAATCTAGAACTTAGGGAAATTTGGTAACTTTAGCTTTAAAGTTTGTACAGCTAGTAAGTAGCAGACCCAGAATTTGATCACCACACCCAGAGTTCTTAACCATTATGTTATTCATTTACTCAGTTATTTATAAATATTTATTGAACTGTGTGCCAGGCACTGTTATAAGGTCCTGGGGATACAGCAGTGCACGAAACACCTTGCTCTTATTTATGTCTTAGGGGTGGGGAAGACAAGCAATAAACAAATAAGCAAAATTTGTAGTGATAATGGTGGTAAATACTAAGGGGAAAAATAACCCAGGGAAGAAGGATAGGGAGTGTGTTCGCATGTGCTCGTGTGTGTTGCGGGTATGTATAAGGTGTGCATAATAGCATCAGTTACAGATAGAGTAGCCAGGGAAGGCCTGGAGGTGAGAGAGTGAACATGTACCTTTCAGTGGGGAGGAGCAGTCTAGGCAGAGGAAGCTTAAAGCTCAAGGATACTCCCCTGGTTGGTGTGGCTCAGTGGATTGAGCGCTGGCCTGCGAACAAAAGGGTCGCTGGTCCGGTTCCCAGTCAGGGCGCATGCCTGGGTTCCTGGCCAGGCTCCCATAGGGGGCGTGCGAGAGGGAACCACATATTGATATTTCTCTCTTTCTTCCTCCCTTCCCCTCTAAAAAGAAATAAGATCTTTAAAAAAAAAAAAGGAAAGGAAAGCTCGAGGATACTGGGTGACAGCAGTGAAGTGAGTGAAAGGAAGAGAATTAGGAGATAAAATCTGGGTATCAGATCATGTAAGACCTTGCAGGCCATCGCAAGGACTTTGGCTTTTACTCTGGGCAGATGGGATACTACTGGTTTTGAACAGGGAGTGGTAAGTACGATCTGGCTTTCATTTTGAAAGATGCTGTCAGGCTGTTATATTGAGAATAGGCTGTTGAAGAACAGGACAGAAGCAGGAAGACCTCTTGCAATAACCCAGGTGAGAGATCATGGTGTTGGACCAGGATAGTAGCAATGGATGGTAAAAAGTGATTGGAATATGGATATTTTGAAGTTAAAATGGAAAGGATTTGCTGATGGGTCAGGTGTGGGGTAGGAGAAAAAAAGGAGTCAGAGTTAAGTGTGAGTCCAGGGTTTCTGGCGTGGGCCACTTGGAGATATTTACCAACTTGTGGGATACTGCTGTATGCTTGATATTCTGTGTGATGCTTGTCACATCACTGTGAGGGAGGGTTGGTGTGTATTAGAGTAAGGATGAATTGTAAGGGTTTTAATTGTAGAAGCATTCCTTCCTCTTACCTAGACTTCAAGGGATGCTTGAGGTAGGCACCTGATGCTACCCAGAACATACATACATTTAGTTCCCTTCTAAGTCACCAGGCTGTCTCTCCAGGTGGTGTTTGCCTTTCAGCAGAACAACCAGTGGGCCCTGGCATCCTGTGCCCCTCCTCCCATGGTATCCCAGAGAAAAGAAACCAATCTCCAGATCACAGTATACTTTCCTAGTTCCAAGTGTCAACTTTAACCAGTTTAGGTGTTTCAGTGTCCTGTGTTTGAGGGCTTGTAACTGTAGCAGGTTCAAGTGTAGTTGCAAAAGAAGCAGAACATGTGAGCCGTGTTTCTTCTTTGAGTAGTAGACAGACCACGTGGTCCACCTTTTTCCTTTTTGATGCAGTAAATTACTTAAAACTTTACTGCCCCAAAATGGTAAATTAAAAACATACCAAAAAAGGCAAAGGTGGGTTAGAGTTTCCATTTTGCAACTATTCATTTGCTTGGTCCTATCCTAATATTCTTCCTTGTGGCTATTATAGAGGTGGAGTCCCATGGAAAGAGCATGAGGCTGGTAATGAAGAATTCATTCAGGTGCTAATACCCTGGGGGACATTAACCAATTCACTTACTTTCCTCTATGTCAAATTATTCATTTGGAAAGAAAGGATGATAATATTTCCTTTACTTACCTTAGTGTGTTCTGAAGATAAGGTGAGATAAGAGATTTACAGCTGCTTTGGGGAGGTTTAAGTTGATATTGATCACTAAGGGTTGGCAGTAGTTGTATCTCCAGGCTCTGTTTATTGTTCGAGGTTCTTTCATCAGGGCCTCACTCCACCATCATTTCTGATCTGTTGTGAGGAGGAGCTGCATTATTACGTGTAATTTTCAAAGCTGCCGAACTTACCGTTCCTACCCTCTCTAGTGATGTTCCCATATATTTGATGTTGAGTTCTTCTCTAGGGTGTAATTTTCATCGTGGATCTCCGTAAGCTTGAGATTGTCAGGAAAGGAGGAAGAGGAGCCACCAGCGAAGACACCCAACTAGAAGAGGAAGCCTAACAAGTTCTGAGCAAAGTGACAAAGGGGCCACTGATGTCAGCCTGTTTCTATCCCTCCTGAGGATTTTGGCAAACTGATGCCTGGCAGTATATCTGCTCGTTGAGGGCTTTGAGAACAGACTTGTTCAGGGCTCTTGGCTGACGATTTTCTCTCCCCCACCCTGTTACTGCTCAGGGAGTAAGGCATGTCGAGGTTTTGGCTATGTCACGTTTTCTATGCTGGAAGACGTCCAGAGGGCCCTCAAGGAGATTACCACCTTTGAGGGCAGCAAGATCAACGTGAGCATTGCCAAGAAAAAGCTGAGGAACAAGTCCAAGGAAAAGGGAGGAAAGGGTGAGTTTCCAGTAACCAAAGGGAGCTTTCTTTCTGGGTGAGGGGGAGGCGGAAAGGTGTCGTGGAGGTGGGGGGTCCTCTAATTTTAAAGTTTCCTGAATTTGCTTTTGATGTCCAAAATCGTCTAATATATTTTGTTACTCATTTTAGTTTTTTGTTTACTTGTAAGTCTGGAAAATCTGGTGGTCCTGGGGGTTGCCATACTGAACCCTGTGGTAAATGCCATCTGTTGCTAATAGCTTTTTTCCTGTGATGTTCTGGGCCTAGAGGTGGGTAGTTTTGGAGCACAGACTTAGTCCATTCCCTCTTGTTTTTCTAGAAAATTCAGAGTCCCCAAAGAAGGAGCAGAGGCCTAAAAAAGCCAAAGTGGCAGATAAGAAAGCCAGATTGATTATTCGGAATCTGAGCTTCAAGGTGAGTGACGGAACAGTTATGCTGCCTCTTCTCAGAGCTGTTGGTGCTCGTAGGGGGCACTCCTCGTGAGGATGGTGGACCGGACGTAATGTGTTTGGGGAATGAGCCTGAGTCTTGTTGAATTCAGAAAGTGGGCGTGTGTACACAAGAACTTACTAAGACAGTAAGAGACGATGCCGTCTTCAGAAAGGACGGGGAGAAGCCCCCTGGTCTCTGTCCTTTTTGCTTCATAGATACAAAGGAAGATGTCTTCTATTTAGACGTGTTTGTCCTAGTTTCAAAAGTAAAAAAGCAGTCAAATATTCAAGTTGTTATTAACAAACTAACTTAGTCATTAGTGTTTCATGCTTATTTGCTAGGATAATTTCTTTTTCTTTCTTTATTTTTGTCCTCAGTGTTCAGAAGATGACTTGAAGACAGTATTTGCTCAATATGGAGCTGTCCTAGAAGTTAACATCCCCAGGAAGCCAGGTACTAGCAGACCTTCATTTGGTGTGGGTTAGATTAATGTTATTTAACATGATGTTTTTTTTCCATATCACCCTTGAACTAAGCACCTAGAACTAGAACTATAGCTGGGTGAAGGTGGGCAAAGGGAGGGGAGAATGGGGGACATCTGTAATAGTGTCAACAATAAAAAAATTAAAAAAAAAAAGATCTAGAAATGTGAGCCCCAGATGATGTGATATATATATAAAGTATTAGGCACAGTGCCTGACAAATAATAAAAATAAAAACGTATGTAATAGTGCTGGTGGTATTTTTAGCTAGGTATTTTTCGTTTAGGTATCCCGGATGGTATTTTTAGTTAGATCAGAACGAGTTTTAGAAGACAAGTTACAGTTTGAGCAAGTGCACTGCTGTCTCTGAGCCCAAGACAGTGCATACTCAGCAGGGGGACATAAGCTTTGGCTAAGAGGCTGGCTGGTTGGCATGATTTGGGCCATCTCACCACCCTGGTTTGCTATAATTTCCTTCTTAAGTCTGTTGGCTCCCCACCTGCTGCTTCTAACATCTTTGTACATTTGCACACAGATGGAAAGATGCGTGGTTTTGCTTTTGTTCAGTTCAAAAACCTCCTAGAAGCAGGAAAGGCTCTCAAAAGTATGAACATGAAAGAGATAAAGGGTAAGTTTTCTATACTCATACCATTGACCCAGGTATTTCTGGTGTTTGGGTGAATTAGCACAGTAACCCACTTTTTACATTTTCAAAAGGTATGTGCATTGTTCAGAGTCTTGCCGCTAATACAGGAGCTGTTTTGGTGAAATATCCCTAACACTTGATCTAGGGCTAAACTCAAAAGGACTCTTTTCTTTATTTGGTGACGAATGAAAAAATATCCCAGAAATAATCACTGACAGATGTGGGTTGCTGTCTAGGGCATGTGGGATTTGCAGGTTTTTCCCTCTGGGTTATAAGCATCATTCAGCATCCGTGGGCAATTAAACTGACAATGAGGCTCCTGCGGGCATTGATTCACCAGGCACTAAAGAAGGGGTTGGCTTAGGGACCGTCTAGCCTCTGAGTATGGTGCAAATGACTGTAGTGTGCCTGTTTTGCTTCTTGCTAATCTAACAGGAAACTTGTTGATCTAGCTAGAAGCACTCTTCCAATTGTTTTTTAAAATTCTATCTTATCCCAGGTGTGATGGCTGTGTAGAAAGGCAAAATTTCTGTTTATTGATAAAAAGGTTAAGATTTAAAAAGAATAGACCACTACTTGCAGTTTTATTTTATTTTTTAAAAATTTATTTATTTTTAGAGAGAGGGGAAGGGAGGGAGGAAGACAGGGAAACATCGACGCGTGAGAGATACATCAATCCATTGCCTCTTGCACACCCCCAACTGGGGACCCAGCCTGCAACCCAGGCATGCGCTCCTGACTGGGAGTTGAACCAATGACCTTTTGCTTTGTAGGCTGGTGCTCAGTCCACTGAGCCACACCAGCCAGGGCTCGCATTTTTGTTTTAGGACCACCATCTTCTGAATTGGCAGGATAATTTTTTTCCTTTTCTTTACTGTCTCTTTGATGAATAAGAAGTCTTTTACAGGAGATAGAAATGTTAAGAAGATGTTACTTTTCTGTCTAACAGGGCGG
Source organism: Macrotus californicus (assembly GCA_007922815.1). NCBI lineage: Eukaryota > Metazoa > Chordata > Mammalia > Chiroptera > Phyllostomidae > Macrotus > Macrotus californicus. Next base: position 112,473 of record VMDR010001719.1, read on the forward strand.
ACGGTAGCTGTGGATTGGGCTGTGGCAAAGGATAAATATAAAAATACGCAGTCTGCCTCTGCCCCAGGTAAGATGTGGCACTGGGTAGGAGGGGTTGCATGTTTTGGAGTGAGTGTGGAAAAGACTCTATTATAAAATTATAAGGGAACCTGCCCGTCAGTGAGAATATTGGGCTGGAGATGCCAAAAGCATAAGATTACCCCCCAAAACAATGAGATTGAGGAGTAAGAAAAACTTTGAATCCTACTGGCTCAGAAACCCTGAACTCTTTGTTAATTCATGTAGTCCCATCTGGTGATGTGGTCCCAAAACACGGTCTAAGCCCGTTCCTGAGTGTAGATGTGAAGGAGGAGTCGGTCTGAGCTCACTGTCCTTTCCCAGCTTTTCATAATAAGGAATGATGGAGCATTGAGAATAGGGAAATTTAAAGCTTGCATTTTATTTAGAAAACAATTGGCTTTTAGGCTACCAGGAGCTCAGAGAGCAGAAGTCACCGAGGTTGAAGTTCATGGCCGGGCTCCAGAGGGTGCACTGTGCTGGCTGTCGTGTGTGATGGCAGCTGTTTGTGCAGACGCAGGTGCTGCGTCTCGTTCTGAGCCAGGTCACCCTCAGGCCTTTGATGAATGAATGAGACAGACTCCAAAGGAATCTCAGTGATGAGGGGCTTTTGTTACTGTTTGGCTTTTTTTGTTTTCTTTCCCCATACTTTCTTTTATTCTATACAATAAGAAAAATATATGAGATTCTATAAAACTAAAGAAACTAGGAATTTGACGGTATTAGTTACTGTTGTTAAAATAACCTTGTATTAGATACTGAATTGCTTCCTAACTTTCTTTACCTCCCTGTGCAGGTGAGGAGAAGAGACCTGAGCCTAAACCTCAGGAATCAGGTAGAGAGAGTGGCAGGAAAGAAGAGGGTAAGGGAGAGGACGAGGATGGTGATGATGATGATGAAGAAGAAGAAGAGGATGATGATGATGATGATGAAGATGACGAAGAAGAAGAGGAGGAGAATAAAGAATCAAAGGTGGCCAAGCCTGTGCAAATTCATAAGAGGTAGGAACTCAGATTGTTCTGAGACCACAGGAAGATGCAAGGTTGTCTCTGAGGGAAAATGCCTTTTCCTGCCCCCGGTCATTGCGGAATTGCCATGTGTCAACAAGTGGGATAGCCCCTCTGTCCTCCCGGTGCCTAATTCTGAACTGTGCCATTGCAGAGCCGCCAAGGGAGCAGAGCCCACAGAAAGCAGTGAAGACCAGTCTGATGAGGACAGCGACCTGGAGGGCAGTGGTGGAGGTGCCAATGGAGAGGGACTGGTTCAGAGCGGCACCGACACCGAAGGGCAGGAGGATGAAGGTTTGCCTGTGGTCTTTAAATTCACACTGAGGGGTCCACATCACTGCAGCTCAGGCCCTTAAATTAACACTGAGGGGTCCGCATCACTGCAGCTCAGGCCCTTAAATTAACACTGAGGGGTCCGCATCACTGCAGCTCAGGCCCTTAAATTAACACTGAGGGGTCCGCATCAC